>JANSTT010000698.1:0-35906 GCA_026745375.1 Platyura marginata
TCGAAAATTGTTTGTGAAAAATATACAATGTGATGACATTTGATGGTCCGTATATTATTTTAAATATATATTAGGTAATAAGTTTGAAAGGAATTTACCGAGTGATTTGATAACACTTACTACAAAGTATTTTATGACATTACTATATATATAAATATATACTTATTTTTTATTTTTTTTTTGGTGTGTGTGTGTGTGTATTTTAAAGACTAAAGACATCAAAAATGTTTTTTTATATTTTATTTTAAAATAATTACAAAAAATATTTCACATTTATTATATAATAATGACAAATGTTTGTATAAAAGGGGTTCAAGGAGGGATATTTGGTTATATATATATATGTGTGTGTGTGTGTGGGAGGTTGTTTTTTTTTTAAATAGAGGACCGCTTAACTGCCTGCAGTTTAGCAACACATATATATATACATATACAAAAACACATTTTTCTTCTTTTTTTTTCGGTTGGTAAATTTTTCTGTATATAATTATAGTAAATCTCAATCACTCGGTAATAATAATTATTAGAGCTTTGCAGCTTTTTGTTGTTGTTTTCTTTTAAAAAATTATGTGTGTATGGGTGTTTGGGTGTGTGTGTGTGTGCAGTATGTGTGTGTGTGTGTATTTTCTTTTTCAGTTTTAAATTCCGAGAATAATATAGCAATTTGTTTTTTTTTAAAAAGAAAAACATTTTCTACCAAAACATATGCCTTATTTTGCAACAAATAAGTTTCTATTTTCTTTATATCTAATTTTCTTTTAATATCTGAATTTGAAAGTGTTTTTTTTTTTTTTTTTGTTGATATGAATGTTCACTACAGACAATTTTTTTTTTTTTAATTTTAAATTTATGACAATTACACAATTAAATTTTTTTTTTTTTGCATACAAGAAAAATATTTTGAAAAAGTTGTTGATGGAAATATGGATGTGTGAAGTACTATTGCTTTAAAATGGCGTTTTTTTTTTTATTTGTAAATGTCGTGAAGATATGCTTCCTAAGTTTTGTTTTTTTTTTTTTTTTTTTATATATAAATTAGTTTTTAAGAAACAATTATTTATTTAAAAAATGTTCTTTTGAAATGTTATCAGCATATCTATAATTCATATTGAATGCTTAATGTTTTTTAATTTTTAATTTTTTTCTTTCTTTATTTTTAATAACATTAAATTGGCAGTTTCAAAGTGTGTTAATATATTTTTTTCCAAATATTTTGCACATTGCTCGATGTTTTTTATAGTGTTTTTATAATTAAGAAAAATGATTGAAATAGTAAAATAGCAAAATTGTGATTGTGAAGCAGAACTTTTAAGCGTAACTAATTTTTATTTTTTTTTTTTTTTAATAAAATAACACCAAATAATATTTATTTCGTAATTTGTTAAATTATATTTAGCATTTTGTCCATAAATTTTGTTCCATTTTAAATCATCGACCATATTATGATTTAATTAACATATCACTTTACAACATCTCTCTAGGTTGGTCCACTTTTTTCTATAAAGGAAAATTTAAAATTACTACGTCATAGTGGAAACAATTTCACTAACAAAACTAAAACGAAAAACCAACAAATTACCTCGAATTGTCCTTTCATCATTAGGAATGTTTTTTTTGCGACATTTTCTTTTTTCTATTATTCTTCATTAAACAACTTTTATATGGGGTCAAAGTTATGTGGAAGTTACGATTCGAAATCAACACGTAAGTTTAACATCTCTTAATCAATGCATGTGTGTTCGCTATATTTACAAACGACGAAAGTTTAACAGCACAGGCTTGCTCGTTGAGCATGACTTTTCAATCTACCATTTTGATGTCCGCTGCTTATTTTTACTATACAAAATTACGAAAAACTTAGCCCCAGAATTATTTGAAAAGTGAGGTAGAATTCGTCTTATCAGAAAGGACAAGGCACTTACTCATACGAGAGAGCATAATACCACAAAAATGGCTAGTTCGTTTTTTTGTTGTTCATGGAATCAGCCTGTGGAACACGCTTCAAACTTGATGTTAGGGAGGCTAGGACTGTTGACATTTTCAGGAGCAGAGCGCTGCTAAACTTTTTAAGTTCTTCGCTTCACTTTAATGGAGAGTATGATTTTTCATTCATCTTATATTTTCCTTTATTTTTGTTTTGAAATTTGTTTGATTAGATACTGGTGGTTACTTCACCAGTTGTTTTTCTACTTTTTACACAAACGGGATTAAAGATAACTAGAGTACTAGGATATTTGTAACTCAATTAGGGCTAGTTGCCCTATGTATGTAACATTAAAATTGAAATAAATATATAAATAAAAAAATCGCCAAGCATTAATATGTAAAAAAATACGTAGCGAGAAATTCACATTTAATATTTTACTAAAACGTCACAATTCTACGATTTCCATACAATAAAATATTTTTCGAACAACTCCACTTTTCTCTACACCATTTTTGTGTGACATTTAAAATTTAATATAGATTTCTGAAAATAATGCCCTAGAAATCGAAAAAAAAAATTTAAATAACAAAGCTGCACTCTACACACCGAAGAACAACCAACTGAAATGACTAATAATATTTACTTGATGACAGATCTTAATTCTAAACGATTATTGAAGCTACGGGCACAATGCGACGTACAGTAACGTTCCGTCACGTGTTTTGGCTGATCACAATACAATGTAAGTACCGTTCTGTTCCATCAAATACTGATACTCGAATAAAAATCATTACATTATGGCATATAGTCCGGTTTTTTTCCGAATATTTTCAATACATTCTTCAATTTGTTCCATTTTAATTTAAAAACAATCAAATTTTGTTCAATTTCGCTGTCAAATAAATAAATGATGAATAAAATTGAGGTAATGTGTTCCGCGTCGTCCATTTATTTTTAATTTTTCACCAACTCTCAACGTAACGTATCGTTCCGTTCCGTTCATTGTGACTTGCCGCCCGTAAATTATATACTAGCTTGACATTATTAATACGTTACGTAAACGTCGCATTGTGCTAGGAGCTTTAAATAATTTAAATATGATCGATGAGAAAATAGAGCGGTTCGTTTTGTCATCACTGGTCATTACTAAATAGTTACCACATACCAATTTATAGGTAAAATGCATTGTTAGATATATTTGACATTATTCTGAGATTGTCTCAATAATTTTGAGAGATGTGTCTAAGTATCTAGTATCTGTTACATTTTAGTAAGTGCATAAACTAATGTACATTGTGATTGTTAAAAAAAAAAAAAAACTGGAGCCATTAATCCAACTCATAATCATATTTGCGATTAGAATTGTCAAAAGAATAAAACCGCGTCATATCGAAATTACCCAAATTTTTATAAAAACGAATAAAATTAGTAAAAATGATTAGAAATTCTTAAAATTATATTTAAATACAAAATTTGACAAACAAATCCTCACCGAAACATAAAAACGACTATCAACCAAAAACAAAATTTTACAGGAGAGTAAAAAAACGTAATATTATAACAGGAATTAACAACACTTGCGCTTGCACTTTACTTTTTTTTAATTTTTACAGTCGTCCTAAACACAAAGACTACTTTTATATTAACAAAAATAAGAAAAAAAACACTCAAATTTGCTCTCGAAAAATAATAAGCCTCTGACTCAGTTAGCTTAATTACCATAATTCATTACAAACTAATGAAAATATCAGTAGCCTATTGTTATGCGTGTTGTACTTATTAGCTTCCTTGCGATGTCGATTGTCTCATGAAACTAATTTTGTTGTTTCTTTTAATTAGACAAAATGGACAGCTGGCATTCAACCGAATGATGAGTAATGAATTGGAATATTACTTAAATCTTAAAATAAATAAAAACAAAAATAGGGTAGATTGTTTTTTCGAGATGTGCGCTTGCATTTTGTATGTGATTTTTTGTACTTTATCGAGCCGCACTAAACCAACACACTTGTTGGCATTGATTAGGCTCTTTTTTTTGTTAATTCCTAAATTATACCGTTGGTAAATCATCTTTCAAATTTCCAATTTTTTGGATTTATTTTTTGGGATATCAATCGATTTAGTGTGGTACGATTTGACTTAAATTTCATCAAAAAGTGGTCCGATAGCCGTGTTTGATATTTCGATGACGATATCGTCATGGTATAGTCGAAAAAGTAAGATTTTCAAGAATTTTTAGAAAAGCGAAAAAAAAAACTTAAATCTGTTGAGTGGAGTGACCTAATTTAGACATTTTTATAGTTAAAAATCAATGCTTATCATCATGAACTGAATCAATAACTTCAAGGCACCATATCTAAAATCTTCTTCAATTTACTGTGCATTAAAAAAAAATTCAATTCAATTTTTGTATGAATAAAATTAATTTTAAATTAAAAAATATTGACACCGACAAAAAGAAAAGAAACTCATAATTTTTATATTTAACAGCAAAGAATTGTGATTTAGTCTTTAGTTAGTTGACGCATAAACTTCAAGTGTATGTAATATAATTGGAAGGAAGTGACTTTAAATATATAATTTAATTTTAATATTAAATATTTTTTAATTTTTTGTTTTTACTTTGCCCTGTATGCCTCTTATTATAATTTAAAACTACTTATTACAATAATTATGGAAAACAAAAAACACCAAAAAAAAATTAAAAAATTGGTTCTATCAAAGATCTGCTTCACATGAAAATTTAAATCAAATAATATTGGAAACATGACAAATGTAATAAATAAAATTTAAAAAAAAAAGTAAGAAGCAAAGTTAAAAAATAATTTTTTTTTTAAAATTAATATTAAAATAAATTTTCAGTAATTATCAACTGCGCATTTTTTCATTTAAAACGAATTTCATTACAGTAAATTTCTCACTATTTTTAAAATTACAAGAAGTTAAGAGTAATCTCAATGTTTTTTTTTTTTTTTTTTAATAAACTAATGTTATGTTCTTACTATATAATTATTTTATTATATTTTTTAATAATGTATCATCTACTGTACAGACATAGCGTTTCGTTAAACGTGTTTTTTTTTATATGTTCCTATATGTTTTTTTTTCTTAATAATCTATGTTAGTTGTTTTTTAATTCTGTTTTTTTTTGTTTTATTTATTTATTTATTTTTTTTCTTTAACTAAAAGTTTAACCGAAACACCAACAACCACATAAAAACAATAAAATATTGATAAAAAATAACTTTTCTTTCATTTATTATTTATTTATATAAAAAGTCGGGAAGATAATTTTTTTTTTTTATATATTTTTATTCTTTAGTTGTTTGGTGTTACGATTCTGTTACTAAAACACCTACAATACGATTTTTAATATTTTTTGGTTTTTTTTTTTTTTTGTTTTTTATTTTTGTTTCACACATTTAAGTAACAATATCAATATATTCTAATTTGGCTTTTCGCACGTTAACAATGTTTTTTTTTTTTTTTTTTTGGTCAACCCTAGCTTTGCTAAATTAAATAGCAACAAATGACCCGATTTACATAAATTTTTCTTGTTTTTAAATATATTTTTATTTATATATATTAAGAATATATTTTAGTTTTTTTTGTGTTTTATTTATATTTTATTCAACAACGAGTATAAAAATGAGAAGCTTTTTTTTTTTTATAATTCCCATAGTGCATTCCATTTTTCAACATATTACTCTTCTTAAATATTCTTCTTACTAGTATATAACACGGATTTAATTCTCTCATTAAATATTTTTTAATTTTTTTTTTTTGTTTATATTCCGTTCGTTTTGTTTTTTTTTTGTTTTTTTTTTTAGTTAAAGTATATAATTAATTAACAGCAATTGTTATATAAAAATTGACGGACTAATTAGAAATTTTCATAAAAGCTCTTTTCCAATAAGAGTCCAATTTAGTACATATTTTTTTTTTTTAATTATTTATTTATATAATTATGTATAATGATGTAAATAAAAATTCAAATAATTTTAATAAATCACTTTTTTTTTTAACAAATTTCACCTAAATTTTTTGTTTTTTTTTTTACTGTGCAGCATACTTTCACTTCACTTAAAAAAGTTTTTGTTTTTTTTTTCTTTTTATTTCGCGCTTTTTAAATTTGATTTAAAGTTTTTTTGTTTTGGTTTTTTTTATTTAATTTTTTTTTTTTTTTAATTTTTCCTCTAGTTTTCCTGTTTTAATATTCAATTTAATTTTTAAATTGTCTTTTAGGCAGTCATTCGGGGTATAACATATCGACTATGACCCGGCAAGTTGGTGACATAATTTAGTCCATACAGCAACGACATAAAATATACTCCACGATATTGTCCATGTGAAATAAAAACTTCTTTTTAATGATGATGGCGCTAAACGTTTGGACGACGACGACGACGACGATGACATTGAGGATGCCTGAAATGGCGTAACACAGCGCGGTTGTGTAGAACTTATGGTATCCGGTTGATTTTGACATGTTTCCGGTTCGACATTTGTATCGACATCATGTATACGGTGTGTTTGATTTGCATCAAAATCACAGTGTGTACAAATACCATTGTAAACGATACCACAATAACTATAGCAACAATTTGGCGATCCAGTATTTGATTTTACTAGTTGTTCACCAGTCTCTGGTATATTTGAATCTGTGGAGAGAAAAAAATGTGTTAAAATATTGTTATCGATTGATTATAGGTACAGTTTCTAAGGGAAAGGGGGGAGCCGGTCGGTTGAAATAAACTCGTTCAATCAATATTTTGTGTGGAAGGCCAAAACATTCCCCCAAAAATTTCTAAGTAATTCTCATTGAAAATTAATTAATAAATTATAATTTCTAATATGTAAAAGTATAACCGAAATTTGTATATAAAATGCTGTGACGGTGGAAAGAAAAATAAAAGCTCAGCTGGTGGAAAAACTGCCAGTCTTTTTATTATATTGTCGACAGTTTTAGCCTTAAAAAACCATAATTTATTCTATCATCAGAATCCGCCCGCTGTATATACGAAAATTAAAGTAGAATCTGAAAATCAAGGTTAAACTATAAAAATTAAAAAAAACCTAGTCCCCCTTCAAGCGAATGCAATCGTAACGCGCTGCTCCAACGAATTTAACGGGACACATTTTTATTGGTCTACGAAAGAACGTCATCATCATCATCATCATCATCATCATCATATACGAGCCAACATTAATATAAGAACTGGTTCTCCATTGAATTGAACTGTCTGACCGCGTAAAGCAACACCATATAAAATCGATCGAACATGTAAGCGCCATAAAAGTTGTTATTGGCAAATGAATTAGTGGAAAAATTCTTGCGATTCTCTGACCACAGATAGTTAGGTAACGAAAATCGACCGGATTCTTTTGTATTAAAAATATGTTATAGTGGAATCTCGAAAACTCAAACAATCAAAAAGTCGAACACAATTTTACTTATATTTATTTAATATTTTATCTTAGTCTGTGGTTTTTTTATGTTGCTACACGTTCTCCTAATTTATTTGTATGTAATTAATAGATGTCTGTTGATTTATCAATATTTTTGCTTAAAGTAATACACCCTCTGTCTATACTCTCGAAAACTTGATCAAAGGTGGAATTTTTCTGTTCCGAGTGTTCGAGATTCTACTGGGAGAGAGGTAGGAATTTTCTACTCGTATATCGAATCGAACTGTCAAAAGATCAACAACGAAACGGAAAAGCCATCAGTTCGACTTCTAAATTTTTTGACGAGTGCTTAAAGGCTTAAAAACATGTGAAACCCAAGATTGTTTATTATGTTTCAAAATGGCGGTATGGTGTTATTTGAAATTGTACTATGAGTTTTGTGATACAATTTCAAAAATGTATCTTTTTGTTGTTGTTTTAATGTATCACATCTTCTTCCTCCATTGTCATATTATAGCCAAGAAAGTTAACAGCCTCCATAGGATTTGTCCAGAGTAATTCTATACGTTTAGTAACCTATTGTTGCTAGGACATTCCAATAGATGTCCAGAGCGTCATGTGAGCTCAATTGGACGTTCGCCAAGCGTTTGTGTCGTCGAGGAGTCTAATTCTGGATTTGTACGAATTTAGTAGGTGAGACCAGCCTGATCTTAGTTGTGCTGGTGTGACACCCTTGTCTTACGTGTGGAAGAAGTGTTTCTTCATCATTTACAGATGGCGGTCTGGAGTTCTTTTGAAAAAGAATCTTATAAACAGAACAACATGGAATAAAGCACAAAGCACTATGAACTATTAATGGAAATATAACTTATCTGACTGGCGGACTGGCTAGAGCCGAAGAATTCAGCCACTCAAAACACATGTTGAATTACGGAAACATGTTCGTAATCCAAGGCACTTGTATATTGATTCAAGCAAATTTTCCCATAAGAAATAAATGGAAAAAAAAGCATGGGAGACGACCGATACCGATAATCGCGCAGTCAGACAAAGAGGAACCATCTGCTCAGTTTTGATTACATGACGCTCAGCAGACAAAGCGTATACGTACTATACTGCTCGTATTGCAAGACCACGCTCGTTTATCAAGTTAAAATTTTTGCTCGTCTTGCAAAATACTTGTAGGTTTTACTGTACTATTATGTATTATCACTGTATTGCACTAATGCCAACGATAACAATTGTCAAAACTAAGTCAAAGCCAAAACTAAAAACGTATCAATAACTAACAATAATGTCAAACTAATGTCAAGAATTGTCTGGACTATTTAGTACTATTGTACAAATACATCAAGTGTTTTTCCAGCAAAAGTATTGGCGATTCAAAAAGCCTGTGAACTTCTCAAAAATGCACATATCCCAAAAAATCAAGTAGCGATTGTTACAGACAGTCGCTCAATTCCTACATCATAAAGTCAAAATTGGTAAAGCAATACCACAAAGACTTAACACACGTAGTACAAAGAGTAACATTGAGGGAAATGAAGAAGCTGATGAACTGGCGAGGAAAGGCTCGGACCTAGACATTTCAATAGCGGAGACAGTCTACCCTCCACTAAGTTTAACTAAGCCGAACGTGTATCTACACTTCCTAAAGTTAGCAAACAACAGATGGAAAACCCTCAAAACGTGCAGAAAAGCCAGGAAAACATGTCCAGAATATATGCGAAGTAAATCAAAGAAACTCATAGCCATGCCGTCTAAGAACACCGCCAGAAAGACGGCGGTATATACTGGCCACTGACACGACTGAATATCCCTCACGACACAGCATGTCGCAGCTGCAAAGAGGAAAACGAGCAAAAAACGCTCGAACACTTTTTCTGCACATGCCCGGCATTAAACAGAACCAGGTTCAAGACACTGATGGGTAATCACAGTCTTAACCACCTGGGAGAAATCGCAAAAAAACAGCCAACGAGCATACCTCTAAATAGCTGTAGCTGAACCTCCCGAGTGACCATAACAACAAATAGGGTATTCAGTGGTATCAAAATGGCACAACTGTGCTAATTGGAGGCCACAGGTCTCGCCACTCTTACCAATAAACCAACCTAGTACTATTGTAGCATGGATTTCCACCGCAAGAAAAATTCCAATGGTTTTGAAACATTAGGAAAAATTGTTATTATTTTCACTTACAAATAGGTTCCCTACGGGAAAACAACAGATATGAACATTTCTGTACGGAGGTGCTCGTTTACTCTGCTACTAAGAAGATACAAGTTAATAGGCATGAATGGAGTTAATAAGCATGGAAGATGAAAAAGGATAGATATATGTAGAAAGATCGGCAAAAACACCAATTAATTTGATCTTCAACACATTTTACTGAATTGAGATGGAAGGAAACCCTTTAGCAGTAAGTAACCTTCCACCATTGCTTGAAGAGTTCATTTGTTCTGTGTACACAAATTTCATATTTTTTTTTGCAGACTATTTCCAAGGGCTAATCAACATTATACAATATTATACCAACACATACATACCTACATACCTTTTTAAATATTATTTTCATCAAAAAAAATACATATACATATATATATATATATCTACATATATATATCCTAAAATAATATTTTAATAGAGGCACTTAGTGGTTCATGGTATTATTTATACATACCTACATATAATACTTACTTACATGTATATATATGCAGACACACACACATACATATATATATATATATATTATATAATATTTTATGTAGAGCTGCATGATTTTGTAGCAATAAACTGTTTACTCAGTGATTTCCTCATTAAAATTTAATATCACCATTGCATTAAGCTGAGCTTGGGGAAATTTAAAATTCCATTTTCTAAATAAATAAATAAATTAGGGAAAAACACATGCTGTGGTACATATATATGTATAGATAGCGTGTTCTCTCTCTCTCTCTTTCTGTCTATATAAATTTATTTATATATTATTATTATGTATGCTATTAGCACCTAGATATATACACATAAATTTTAAAACTAAATAAAATTGTTTGTAGATTATGTTATTTTTTGACGTTATACTCCTTAAAAGTCCTTAAAGGGTTAATATTTAGTACATTGAATTTTTAACTAATTTCATATTAAATCCAAAAATTATGTGGACGCACCATTATTATTATTATTCCCTCTCTCTATCTCTCTTTCTCTCTCTCTCTCTTTTCTAAAGTATTACAGGATTAAAATGATCATGGCTGCCGCCATATAAAAATAAAGTAATTACCAAGTATCACACTGAATTGAAGCATTAGACCTTTGCTAAGCTGCCACTGAAGAAACAAAAAAGATTTAATCTCTAAACTATGTGACCTAGCGGTGGTGCACGGTGGGCATCATAAGTCATCAGTGGGTCACATGGCAACCAACGCGATTGATATCGAAAACAAACCGATTCTTTAACGCTAAAATGCATATGTGGGGTATTTTGGCACCCCAAGACAAACTTATTCTTATATCACTTTATTTTATTTAAAAATCAGATACAAAATAAACAATTTTATCTAAAATAAAGTGGGGTCTTCTAATACACCACATATGCATTTGAGTAAAGAAAAAGGTCATATGCCTACTAGGGTTAAAAATGAAAACTGCCTTAGATGAATGGATAAGTATTAGACAGCCAAAAAGGAAAATTCAATTCATGTAAACACAAAGGTACCCAGAAAAATCTACGATCCGACAGATGATGACGCGATATATAGGACTAGACGAGACAATCTTGAATAACGAGGCAAAAATGTCATCACAAAGATAAAGATTGGTCGTTTTAGTTACGCAAGGCATGTATATAGTGCTTGAGGGCAAATCGAAAGGAACTACAAGACCCGGTTTAATGTTCTGATGATGAGACACAAGAAGCCTAAATGGCCCCGATTGAAAACAGTTTCCATGGATTTTGGACTAGGCCCTAAAATTCGACCAATCATGATGATGGATAATTAATAGTGCTCGCAAACAAAAACATAAGAAAATTCCAAAGGGGGAGGGGCTATATGGTTAAAAGTGCAAATTTTAAAAATATGCTGTAACTTCTGAGGGGAGGGATATGGAACTTTTTCCTAGAAACAAAAAATATTGTTAGGATATAGAATCTATCAGAAAATTTACAACAACAAAAAAAAAATTGTGCA
Organism: Platyura marginata; assembly: GCA_026745375.1. Lineage (NCBI taxonomy): Eukaryota > Metazoa > Arthropoda > Insecta > Diptera > Keroplatidae > Platyura > Platyura marginata. The sequence continues at coordinate 11,527 of JANSTT010000698.1, forward strand.
TTATAGCATGAAGAGGATGTATGTCTCTTAACTAAAATTGGCGCCCAACATGGGGATCAAAGTTAAGCTATAACGACATATGTCCAATAATGGATCTTTTGTTATCGATTTAGAAGAAGTTTTGCCGTGAACAGAAATGTATTCAGTATTCGACTGATTTGACGGTCTAGCGGCTTAAAGTATTCGATCCTAAAACCAATAATAGTCAACTATAAGATTTAGACATGTTTCTATATGTATTCTTATGTACGTTTGTACATACATACCTAATTTAATATGCAAGATGCTTTTAATACTACTCAATGTAATCGTTTATTTAAGATGGAGACGATAGATTTATTTGTCCTAACTGAGATTTAGCACTTGGCTTACAAATATCGCTTAAATAATGAATGGTTTGAATTGTAAATTTTTTGAGGGTTGTCTTTACGGCGCGTGATACACCTGTCGATAAATAATAGTACCTATCCTTATATGCATAATAACGATGCGGAAAATTTATTTTTAATGTAAATTTTATTAGACATTTTTTTTTGTCTCCTATTTTTCTCACACTCTCTCTGTCTTCTTAAACTAACTATTGAGATTTCAATATCTAAATATAATAAGGGGACTCGGTGAGATACAGCTAAATGCTGTATTAATATTAATCTTGTTACTTAAAACTTGATCATAAAACATTCAACATAATCAGATGGAATACATTTTTATGGAGGATAGGTGTACACAGTTTTATTATGAGAAGTGGTCGTTGAAATATGTATATAAAACAATTACGAAAGTACTTTATTTCACAACATAATTACTTCATACATTATTGATGACATACCTCCAAACCTGCACAAAGATATGTATGTACATTTATACATACATACATACATACATACATATATACCTACATACATACATATGTACATAAACTGTGAACGTTTTGCGTTGAGTCTTAACGACTCTTAGCATTTTTGTAGTAGCAAGCAGCGACTGGGATAGCGTTGCGTTGAATGTATGAATTCTTTATAACATCTCCCGCGATTAAGAACGGAAGAAAGAAGTAGAAGAAGCAAAAAAAACTGTTCTAAAACATATTAATGTCTTTAAGATTTTGTTTATACGTTTCATAACAAGTGTGAATAATCATCATTATCATCATCATCATCATCATCATCATCATCATCTCATCATGCCGTTTGTAATTCCTCCAGGGAATATAAGCTAAATAATATCATATCACTTCCATTGTAATGTACATTGATTTCTTTGTTGTTGTTGTTGTTGTTGTCTTTAATTGTGTTGGTGGAATAGTAGGTTTTATAGTCTATATTGCAACCAGTTTTGGTGGAGTTCGAGAGTCTCATTCATCCATTTTTCCCAAACAATGAACGGGATAAATGTGGCTATTAGAATTAAACTACATCGCTACAATGCGTCCATATATCCATTAATGTTTCAAACCTTCCCACACAATTTGCACAATAAACTGTACGGTACGTGTCCCTGACTATTTTGATACAAAAACCAGTCGTGGATTTTTTTTTTCTTTCTTTCTTTCTTTTTTTTTTGAACAAAGAAAATTCCGATACGTTTTTCTTTAGTGAAAAAAAAAAAAAAAAAAACCAATAATCAATTAGAGTCAATTAGATTCGAGAGGAAAAGAAGCTGGCATTTTTAAAAAAAAAATATTTTCTTAAAAATTGGCTTTTTTTTCTCAAGCAATTCCGACGATTTTCTTTGGATGTCTGTGGATTTGGTATTCTCAGAAATTCTGGTCATGACTTGTATTTGTGACATTGCATGGTATATTAGAAGGACAGCGATGCTATAAGGATGTCCGAATATCCTTAATTTCTGTTGATTCTGCCAGACCCACAGCTACCAGTCCAGAAGATAATTTAACTTCAGAATGACGAATATCTGTCGACTTCCAGGTGCATTTAAGGCTTTTTCCTCAAAACGACATATTGGCTCATTGCCAAAAGTGTTTATTAATTATCGAATATGTTTACAGGGTAACCCCCTCATGTAATGTGTGTGAGGGGGATAGGTTCCAGAAAAATCTCACGTTATACGAAGTCCTGGTATATGAGACTAGAAATTGTCACAACGTAGATAATTCAAATTTATTTTGTTTGATGTGTCGACATCGACATTTTCTTTTTTTTTAAAAATTTTTATCAACAACAAATGAGGAGACTGGTGGCCAAAAGGTAGGCCTGGTGTTTGGCCATTTTTCACCTCCACGTATAAAATTTTGTTGACTGCTACACCCGGTCTTCACATCTCTTCACAGTGAACCAGAGCGATTAATGTCAATAAGGTCCCCTTTTTGTGAGATGGTACAGTTCGCTACAATATAAATTTCTGGAGGTCATTGACATTCAATATCAAAACTATATGTATGTATGTATGTATGGATGGATGTGTGCTTGTATATGTATGCATGTCAGACAAATAGAAGCGAAAATTAAATTTATATTTTCCTTTCGATAGAAAATTACTGTACGGGCGAAAAAGAGCCAATTTTATATATATTGTAATAAAAACTACCATACACAGACAAGACAAGACCAAGTCCAAGACAATACAGGCACTTAGGTTTCCATCAAACACTACAATATATTTATAAGTTATTTGTAATATAGTCGATGGATGGTCGATGGAGCTATGAAATCTGCTTCAGTTTTTTTTTTTTTTTTTTTTTTTTTTTTATGACTCAAAAGCTATTTATACTGAATTCAATATTCTTCATTTGCTCCTCTGCGCTTCTTGTAAATGTCTATAAAGCAAAATCATAAAATCTTATAAGCTTCACAAAAGAAAAGCCATATAATAATTTAAGAAAAAAAAAAAAAAAAAACTTCATCAAAGTTTTCTATGATCAACTCTATGCGCTACCTCTACACCTACTAAACTATACAACAACAACAACAACAACAAAATGGAAAAAAAATGAAAATGAAAAAGAAAAAAAAAATATTGATTTATATAAAAACACAAACCAAGGCAAAGAAATGTCGGTTCTCCTGCATATTGCGTGGGATGGGCCGGTGCTCTATCTCCAGGAAGCATATACGGGCAGTTCTCTTCAACTGTTTGACATACGTTGAGACATGGTCGAATTCTCTTTCGTATTGTTTCTGATTTTCTTCTTGACCTAAAATGATATGAGGAAAATTGTTACGTAATTTTGTATATAGTTATGTATATGTTGAAACTTTTCCTATACAACATATTTGCTACATAAGAACATAGATAAATGTTGTTGAAATGAGCACGTGCAATATGTAAAGGTACGAGTATACAATATGCATATATATATATATATATATATATAACAACTATTATATATATATAGTATATGAGGGAGGATGGAATGATATAAGGGTGTTTTTCATTTTTAAAATTAAATTTATACGTAGTTACAACTATATATCATGTACATCAGTGGCGGAGCCTGAGAATTATTGATCCCATTATAATGAGACTATTTTTTAAAAAAAAATTACGTCATTTTAATGGAAGAAAATGGAAAAAAATTGGATGTCCACCGAACATCTAGACGCTGGACCGTTTTTTTAAAAAGTGACAAAATTTTGAACTTTTTTTAGTACTGAAGATATGATTTTGAAACGTTGTATTTTTACATTATTTCAATTTTCCTGTATTTTTTGACAAATAAATTTTTTCGAAAAAGTTAACCCTTTAAGGTCCACACATTTTGAACATGAAAGGGTTAACCAAAAATTTTCTAAAAACTACCCGTCATTCTCAAAACTTAATTGTCAATACTTTCGTAAATTTTTCATTTTTAGAAAATATTAACCCTTTAAGGTCAAATGGTACCTGTAAAGGGTTAATTTTTAAAAATATGTTAATGCACAGAAAACAAAGAATATCTACCTGAATAAAGTTAGTTGAATTTACATTTTTTTTTAGTTAACCCTTTCATGTTCAAAATGAATGGTCCTTAAAGAGTTAACTTTTTTGAAAAAAATTTATTTGCCAAAAAATACTGGAAAATTAAAATAATGTAAAAATACAAAGTTTCTTTGGCATATCTTCAGTATTAAGAAAGTAAAAAATTGTGTCACTTTTTAAAAAACCGCCGAAAAAACGGTCAAGATGTGAGCAACCAACTTTTTTTTCCATTTTCTTCCATCGAAATGACGTAGGTTTTTAAAAAAAATAGTCCCACAGGATGATGTGATCAAAAATTCTCAGGCTCCGCCACTGATATACATACATGCAAGGGAGAAGAGGGGGCGGGGGTGGGATGGGGTACCATACCATATACTTATTGATTTTCTAATATAAAATATAACTGCAGCCAGCAATGAACAATCACATAAAATGGCACACAATTTAAGATTTTGAACAATATATCGATTCATCTTTGTTATTTATTCGACAATCCTAAATCTAATAAAGTTAAATTTTTGATAGGCTACCCACACACAAACACACACACACACATACATACATACACCCAACCACTCTCTTTAAGACAGTTTCTCAAACAGAAAGCTTTTCATAAAAAGTGCATTTAATCGTATTAAACGAAAGAATTTTCGGAAAAATGTGTCTATGAGAAAAAGTTTTATAGCGGGGTGATTTAACATTTTAACAACCCTAAAACAAATAACATTTTGCCACCCATTTTTACCCTTTTCTTGCTGTACGACATCTCAAAGAATTTTATTGAATAAATCAAAAACTAAATAAGATACAGGGCATTGATATTTTTGTAAGTAGGAGTTTTAGTTTTGTTGGTTTCTATTCTTTTTTTATCGTCTGCTGAGAATAAACTTATGTAGCTGATCTGTAGAGTAGATGGTGATACCTCCTACACATTTACACACCCATCAGGCCATATATTAATTTGTGTGAAGTTAAATTTTTTTTTTCTTTCTTTCCTTTTTTTATATTCGAGCAGAATTTGATTTTATGGGCAATTGAGTCAATCAAAAACTCCAAATGAACTTTAAACTTTATCTAGATTTTTACGGGAGTGGAACTTTTTCGAAAAGTTTTTTTTTTGTCGTTAGGGTTGTGCAATTGGGCATGTAGTAAAATAGATGTGGGGTCAATTTTTTTACGTAGAATATGTAGCAAATGTAGCAAATGACATGTTTTTGACGGTTTGTTCAAACAAAATATCATAAAAGCTAACAATTATCAATAAATTACTTACATTTGCTACATTGTGCTACGTTTATACTACATAGATACATTACATGTAAATGTAGCAAATTCCATAACATACGTAACTCTATGTTTGCAGGTTTGTTAAAGTAAAAAATGATCGATAAAATACCTAAATTGTTATTGGTAACAAATGTAAATGTTACATGCTACATTTGCTACATGTATTTGTTACCAAAATTGGTACCTGTTTTTCAACCCTATACTTGTTGTCAATTTGCCATTCTGAAATATTTCAGAATAATTCGGAATATAAAAATTTGGTAACAAATGTAACAAATTCGAAAAAAAGTGTTACATATAGATGTAGCAAACGTCACAAATACAATTATCTTACTACTTGCACAACCCTGGTTCTTGCAGTTGATTTGTCTGCTTATAAGTCCTCAGACTTTATTTTCCCGACTTTCCCGACAGCAGTCATGCTTTCCCCGCCAACTCAACTTTTTATGACTCAGTATACATTCAGCTTATGTTAAAAGTGCGCAATTTCCACAATTTGTTATAGTTGTCCTCCTTTTTATTTATTTATTTTTTTTTTTTTAAATGATATCGTCATTTCCCAGATTTTTTTTGGAATATGACATAAATGTTGATGGCACCCATTCTTTTTAAACTCAAAACAAAAGATGACAGAACGAACTAAATTTAGTTAATGTTGGTTTGGTACAGTATATTGACTTTTAACACTAACAGAGCCTGCAGCCAATTTTGTAGAGCTTTAAAAATGGTGAAAAAAAATGGGGCTATGATGCCAATTTTATTTTCTGTGGAAATTTTTTCTAATCAAAATATATCATGTGCCATGTGGTGTTCGATATGTGTATAAACAAACATCTAAAAGCTCAGAGAAATTTTTAAGCTACACAAAGAAAAAAAGCTTAATTAAAATACACAAAAAGCTTTACAAGTAGCTATCTACCATACATAATGCACAAAATTTTATGTTAAAATAAATCAACTTACCGTTTTAATAATCTAGTTACAACTGGATCTTCTTCGTGATCCACTAAACCCGTTTTAAGATTTTGCCTAACATTAACAGTAGATGTCCTATGCGTCGTTTTTGTGGCATTATCACTTTTATGTACAATTTTATTTTGCCGTATATCGTCGGGTTCAGCAAAATAAGGTATTAAAGTACTACACACCCATCTTCTATACGCTTCCTAAAAATATAGAAATAAAAAAAAAAAGTAATATTAGTCGTTTTTATAATTACATACTTACTACTATATATATTTTTAATGATACATTGTAAAGAGACATTTTTGTTCGTAGTAAAGTTGTCATTACCAACGAAATTCATATTTAGTTTGAGCTCAAAAACAAAATTAATTACAAACAATAAAGTTCCGTCATTAAATAAGAAAATTTCAAATCCGGCTCGAAGGACAATGATGGTAAATACAAAAATGAATTTCGTCAACAATTACAAATAGAGGACATTTATTGGAATATATTTGTAAAGAGGCTCTGTAAAAATATTAGTGGTCAAGAGTCATCCACCGGTTGATTATCTGTTATCTGTTATGTAAAAGCTCTTTTATATGAATTTTAATTTTATGGAAATATTTCTCCTCTCCTATACAAAATCACGGCGCTCCACATTAAAATTTCTATAACAAAAAATTATCTTCTATTCAAAGTTCGAAATTTACTAGCTTACTTCCACCGCCTCCCCATAACATATTTATTTAAATTGATATATAGATCCATGTACCATTCAATTTACATTGAACACTCGACTTCCATTCCAATTCACATAATATGTCGTGATATTATTTATCGATGTACTGATAAATAAATGATAACGTGTTACTATTTTTTTTTTATATAATATTACCACCCTCCTTCAAAATAGTATAAGTATAAATTCGAAAATACATTTTAAACGCCCTGTACGCGCTATCATAATATATTATTGACAAATTTATAGTATCTATATTGAACAATTACTTAAATTTAGCATTAAACAACTTAGAAGGATTGGATATTTTTGGGCTTTAAAATTTAAAAAATAAAAAATCTCTACCAAAAATCTCTACACAAAGTCTTTTATAAGTCTTTGCTTGTTTGTAATGACTATTTTAGAGAGGTTATCGACAAAATTTTGCCAACTAAACTTTTCTTTTAGGGTAATATAATGGTAAATGTCTCTCTAACTAGAAAAGACGTTTAAATATAGCAAATATGTAGATTCACTCCTCATTTTCAATTTCGAACGCAATCTTTTCTTGGAAATTTTTAAGTGACTATTTTCTACTTTTTGTGAAGGAACATCGGCGCTTCTAGCGTTGCGTAATTAATTCTCCATTTAGTGAATAGCCGAATTATTGGGACATTTAAAAAAAATATATTTTGGTAAGGAGGATTATTTCAAGAATATATTCTGAAAAATAAATCGTCTACAGATCAGGTTAGGTCCTTGTTTAGATAATAACTTAAAAATCGATGTTAAGGATTATACACTAAGACCTCGTTTTGCGTTGTTTTCGAAGTTGCGTCGTTTATTTTGCTGATTTTGACACATTAAAAGAATTCCGATAAAAATCCTATGTAATAGATTATTTCGATTTCGACGTCGTTTTAATTTGCGTCTATGGAACCAATTAACAACAAAATTCGAGGTCACGGTGTACATACATATATTGATTCTTCAGCTATTGTCTTTTCAACTTTTTACGTAATTTGACAAGATATTGATGTAAAATTAAAGCCTAAAAGAGTATAACCATCGCCGAAACTTGTTTACGTACATCCACAAACTCTCCTGTATTTCATGTAAATGTTAAATGTAGGAAATTTTTTGTAAACATTTTCTCTGTAATTTTCCAAGAAAAGCGGAATAATTATGCTAAAATTAATTGATCATTGATACATACGTTTAATGATTGATACTTTGCAGTAGCGTTCCGTAGATAAAGAAAAAAAGGTGAGCCACAAAGTTATATGATCATTAAAAGTTTTATTTCTTTCATGACGTCATAAAATTAAATGAGTCGAACATTATTTTATCTTACGTATGACACAGTACAAGTACTGACACAGCCAATAAATTCTTAAAAAATCATTTTTTTTTTCAAAGGTGGGACATGAGATAACATGCTTCATCTGACGCATCGCCACTGGTACCTTATTATTTTTACCAATTCCAATAAAAATAAATTTCAGCAGAAAAAAAACCAATAACAATTTAAAACCGATTTTATACAGAAAACAAAACTGCTGAAATTGCTTCATTGAAATTGGAAATTTTGCTAATTATATGCTGTAAAATACACCATTAATTAAATACCTACACTTAAGTAGATACCTATGCTCATTGAACTATAATTATAGGTATGTACTATGTTATGTAGAAGTATACTTAATTACAAACGAATGAATGCCATGAAATATAAGGTATAGATAAGAGTTAACAATTACATATGGAAATTTTGGATTTAACGATTATTACAACTAGAATTTAGAGTTTTAGAACAGCATGTTGCCAAATATTTTCGTATAAACTTCCCCCACAAAATGATTTATATGTATGTGAAAATACCCTTATTCATAACATGTCGTTCGCATCGCAAAGCTCATGTTGATCATGTCACACACGTATGCAAACAAAATGGGGAGTAAAAACCTGGAAACTGAACCATTCACCTATAGAAATTAATCACTGCTATAGATCAGTGAAAAAGGAATAATTCTCTACGTCCTTTAATTATTATCTACGACATTTGTCTTTATCAATTTTTATCGTACAACAAATAATACTGAGTAAATTGAATAAAAACGATTAAAAACGCTAAAAATGAAATAAAATTGACTGCAGCGCCATAACGGAAGGTCGTAGAACTTTTTGATCTATAAACGAAATCTTCATTTTTATATTCTCTATAATTGTTGTCATATACATTTTTTCTGCATTCCGACTATCTTTCGAGTAAATGAATGGCTTATGTTTATATCAAAATTAGGTGCACACAGTACCCCCCAGCCTCCTCTATACGCCTGTTGTTAATTAGTGTTTAATCCAAAAATATCTAGAATAAAACAATAGCAGTGATTCTTTTCTGCGTCGCCTATTATTAACATTATCAACACCAAATACATACACACACATAGAGGTGTCTACATATATTGTATTGTATGTATGTATGTATGTATAGAGAGAGATACAATAAACATTATTCACTGCAATAAACCTAACCTACCAAATCCAAAAGTAATTCTAACTTGGCCCACACATTAAATTGATGATGGCCTTACTAAACCGTTTCAGTGTACCATGCCAAATTGTCAAAAGCTAACTTTTAACATTTTATTTACATTTCTGTCTCATTTTAAAAAGGTTATTATGCAAATCCAAGTCTTTAAAAAGGGAATTTTTCCTCGAACAAAAACAATTCCAAACCGTCTCTATATATATAGGCAACATAATGGGATATTTTCTCTTATTAGTCAATTTTCTGTGCGTATTTTTCTTCTTATTTACATGAAAGTCGCGTGGCAAAATTATTGCACGCTTTACCAACACTGAAAGAAAGAAAGAAAGAAGGAAAAATGTCACCAGGACTTTTATGTCGATAAAACATTTTCCCTATCTTTTATTTTTCATCTTTACACCACTACACACAGTTGCATGTGAATTTAATATCACATAATATACTCGTATGTTAGAATATCTACCTACTCACCTTATTGGTGTACTTACTACACCACCTACTATATAGCTACCTAAGTACCTAACCATTTATTGATGTACATTGTACCTACTATAAACTGAAATGAGAAATTCATACAACAAAATTAGAGACGGACACATTTCTAGCGCAGACAAAAAAGTATCAAAAAATTCAACAAAGAATGTTGGTAGGTTACGGTTCGATTTCACAACGAGGTCATAAAATAAATGAGTGCCGCGAAGAGAACGAATATAATGCCGCTTGCAGAAGATTTTTACCATTTAAGGAGCCAAGGGAACATCGAATCATATGATTACTAAAGGGAAATTAGAATAGTTCCTCAGGGTCACTGTCATATATTAGCAATCTACAGCTTTGTATATCGGTGGACTAGAATTGTTATTTGTAATTGGAAGCGTTTGACTAGATGTTTGACTTGTTGAGCACAGCACGAAGCTTTAAACGGTGGTGTTGCATGACAGACATTTCTGAAGATGAATTTCGCCTGTCTAGGAATGCAAGAATTACGCCCACGGTATTGGAAAATACTTAACATCTATCAGAATATGCTAGAGTCAGACATTAACGACGCTTGCCTGAAATGCAACGACAGCCCACACGATGTTTTTAGATGCACTCAGAAGCCCACCCAATTAAAGGTGAAACATCTTTGGACAAATCCGCTAGTGGTGGCTTCTTTTCATGACCTGAAAAGCTAAATGTTACAACAACAACAATCCAATATCTACATTCTACAATCATCAACTCCCAAATATATATTATACAAATATAATTGTCGATTACACGATTGTTGAGCTAAGGCTGGATAGTTCGGATTCCACTTTAAACTGAACATCAATAGAGCGGTGTCAATTCGTACATCAAAAGATTGTCAAATGATAAAACATTTGATAGGATTAGAGAGAATGAAGAGAGAATGAAATGAACTGACTAAATAAACACTGACCAAATGACTCAGTGGTAGAGGTGAGTGTGGAACGGGATGTACCGAGTTCGATCCATCTCTACGAGTAAAAACATCAATTGTTTCTCTCTCATACGGAACTTTGAGCTTTGGGTCAAGTTCTTCGGATTCCACTTAAAACTGTAGGTCTAGGGCAATCAGTTCAGAGAATAATTGCTGAAATTCGCCGGATTCTACAAAACATTTCAAATGTTAGACAAAATATCTAAAGTAAGAGTATTTGTAGAGTTTCACCTAAAGTCATGTAAAAAGCCCTTCAAAAGAGGGTTCCCTTAAAAAACCAACTCAAGAGAATTCCACAAGAGCCTCGAATACAAGAAAACTCACCTACGGTTAAAAAGGCTCATTACTTTTAAGGATAAACAAAGGAGCGAATAATAAAGAGGGGTCACATTTAGTTCATCATCTGTCATTTCAAATTACAGTATTAGAGTAAGTGGTGACGATTAGTAGATGGTGGGTCCATTGTGCCAAGTGAGTGTGGTATAGAGGTGGGTCCATCAATGTTGACAAGGTACAGTTAGAGTTTTTTTTTTAAATTATTTTTTCAATGTGTCAAATATTGCAGAAGTAAAAGCGAAGCAAGCAAAATTTGTAAACTCTTTTAATTATAAAATCGATTTGAAGTTAATTGTGATATTCGGAGTAGTTATAATCGAGGTTAAAGTGTGTGTATTCGTTAATTATGTATGTACATCAACAATTATTAATTCTGTATATTCCTACCACACAAAAACATGCGATCGTCCACGACTTCTCTCAATGTCTTAAGAAATATCGATTAAAATATGGTATATAATAAAAGATGCTTAGATATTCTTCTTCTCTATAGTATAAACATTGTAATGTTATTATCGCCATAAATTAAACTCAAATTAACTGCTATAAAGGAAATTGAAAAATTTTCTTGTGGTATAAATTATTATCGTGTACAGGCGGTGCTGTTTTTCCAAAGATTTTTTCCCTTTTTTTTTTTGTCTCTACATTCATTATAATACCTTAGGCGTACTGGTGTTCTATTCATAATGAAATGCTTCAGTTCCTTTTATGATATATAAATATTCCTAACTGGTTGCGGAGAAATGCTCTATGAATTCTAAAGGTTTGTTTTGATACAAACAAAAACAAGTGATACTTAAGGCGTTAAAGTAAATACTGAACATTAACTATACCTATACATAGTTTGTGCTATACTATTAAGATATATTTAGCATTAAATGTGTGCTTTTGTTTTGAATTTATACTGAGTGGTTACATACATACATACAAAAACGAAAAATTAATATAAAAAATGTGTTTACTCTAAAACAAAGGAAAAAGGGTCTCCCACCTTTTTCAAGCGATAAATCCGTCCATTTAAACTCGACATATAATTAATATATAAAGTGATGGCTCTGGAGCGATAGTTGAGCCGAAAAGAATGCACACATAACGTTAGTGTAGCAAGAACACTTAAATAGATTATGTTGTTATAGCAAATCATTGGTATAGAAACCAAGACAAAATATTGAACTTTGAGGAACTCCCGATTTTTAATAATTATGTTATAGAATTTTTTTTAGACAGACAGGAGGTTCTTTTAAACAACGTTTTTCATAAATTTTACTGGTACCAACATTATTTTTTAACAATGATTATTTATAGTCTATAGTCAAAGTACGGTCCATGGATAGTTTTTTTTTACAACCACAATATAATCCAAACTTGGGGATTTCTTGACCAATTCTTATAGGGTGTCCACCAACATAAACCGAACTAACTAAATTGAAGACGATTAAGTCTAAATTTTCATTTGGTAGTGTTGCATTTAGCAGGATTCGTAAAAGCTCTTACTCACTTTTTATTTAATATCACATTAGCTGAAAATTAATTAAAAGAAAAATTAATTTTCATTTAAAACTAGAAACAAACTTTTAATAAAGAAAAGTCACATTTTGGTTTGTTTTATAGACTTGTCAAAATGTTTTCTAGCAAATGGAATTCTAGATAATGGCAATTCAACATTTTCAGCAGACGATAAATTATATTTCTCTTTATGTAATTTGTCGGTTTGTCTGGAAAATAGATCACTGCCAATTAAAAACCATAAAAATCTAGGCCATGCAGGTGTTAACATTAGTCATTTACAGGCTTTGCCATAGTACACCGTTCTATAGAGAATTTTCTCCTCAACAAATTTTACACGACAATTTTCACAAAGTTGCGGTACATTTGATTGTCATTTCTGGTGTCTTCTCCCTAATTTGGTGGTTGGCACAAAAGTGCGCCATTTTTTTATCAAGTTCCCTTATCAATTAGTATTAGAAAGACAATAATATATATGTAGATAATATGATATTATCGAATTGACTATATAAGAGCAATTTAACTTTTCATATTTTCCTGTTTCGAAAAAAACAGTGGAAAAATAGCAGCAATGTGGTCCACAAAACCCTTCTTCAAATACTGCGCGGATTTTCTTTTTACACGGTTTTTAACGAATTGACTTTTTATAATATCGTTAATAAAGCATTGCAATTAACCTAAATATCAACAAATTAAATAATACGTCACTATCAAAGTACCCCACTTCATACACCATTGACAAGAAAATTCTATGAAAAATCAATAAGAACTCACTTAAATTATGTACTTTTTATGTTGTTGTTGTTGTTGGTGGTTTTCCAGTGTGTTAATTCTTCTATATAATAAATTTTTGCTTTTTCCACATCTACATCTACCTGTCACATGATGGCGTTATGGGTATCGAATTTTTTCCGTCCAGCCAGCCAAAATCGATATTAATTTTCCTTATGAGTTTTGTGGTGGGTGGATGTTGGAAAAAGAGACAAAATGATGAATGAACATTTTCCATGTGTGTATGTGTGTGCCAGTGTGTGCGTGTATGTATGGTGTTGTATAGTGTATATGTATGGTACAATTATTTATTACAGTATTGGTGTATAGGTGCGTCTTACAGATGTTCTCATATAAATAATACATATAACGACTTCTATACATCAGATCATATGCATGATTCATGTATAGCTAAAATAATGGTGCCATATATTGGCAGCTGAGCTAAGAATTTCATTATTACTATTGGAAACGGCACAAAAATCGCCGAATTGTTTCATTTTTTCTTGCAAGATATTGAGATTCTTTGGATCATATATGTATTATACTTACATTCTTACATAGACCAAAAGAAGGGTATACATATATAAACTATAATAGAAACAGATAAGATTTTTATATTATATGTGACTTATAGAAAATGGAAAATGGTTTTTTTTTCTCTCCAGATATTGATTTAGTTTCATAGTTTTCTTTACAATGTCAGAATATTGCGATCAAAAATATGGTTATGTGGAAATTATTGGAAAAAAATGTTTTAGAAAATATTTCAAAAATCTAAGAAGGAGTGGCAATAAAATTTCTAACGGTAATGACACTGCATTAGATAAGATTCTAAATTTCTTAGGTTATTACATCGATTATCACGGTTTATCAAAACAGTGAAATTTTTTAGATTTTGGTTCTGATTTTTTAAAAAAAATTCTAAAATTTTTAGTAGATGGTCTGTAAAGCTTCTGGTGCGGTTATATGTTTATCTATGTGAATGAGAATAATTTTCACTCAAGAACATTATAAATAAAAATATTTTTCATAAACAATATTATACCTTTACAATCACACCCTTTCCTGCGTGATCGGCACTGTACAAGATTGCGCGCAGTAAAGAGTGTACCCACTCATGTGTGATTAGAATTTGTCACTAATTCGCTTAATTCCTGCGCGACTGGGAGCGTACAAGAATGAACACGGAAAAGAGTGTACGTGTAAAGGCTAATGACGCGTGCATTATCGCGCAAAAGAGTGGCACGTGCAGTTTGTACAAGCAGCGCAGTTTTAGCTGGACTGTGTGGTTTAAGTTGGAATTTGTAAAAGTTTTTGTATTATTTACGTCAACTAAAAAGTGAAGTTGTGAAAAATAATGGATAATAGAAGGAAAAATGTATTAATAGCAGTAACTTTAGCTGTTTTGAGTGGAATAAACTCTGACTAGCAGGTGTTTGCATGCGCGACTTTCCTTCGATAAAGATTGTTCGTCTAAAAGCAACTGACTTTCAGGTATTTGCGTGCGCGACAAACCAAACGCTTTCCTTTTTTCGTACTTTGTCTTTATAATAATCGCGCAGGAAAGATTGTGCGTGTAAAGGACGCTAATATATTAACAACCTCAATGTCTTACTGCCTTATGTAAACCGCAAACATTTTTGTTTCAAACTAATCAGCCAGGTGTATCCATTTCTTTTAAGCTTTTAACCAATCTTCTTGAAAGATTATGTTGCTATAGAGGTATGTATGATTACATGTTTTATTATAGATATACAACGAACTCAAATCAAGAAACTTATAGTCCCTTGGCATCTTTTAAATCCCCCTTTTTCATCTCGCCGAAGCTTTCATATTATGGTGTGATAACATCCCCAGCAACGTCTTTTACATTCAACCACAAAATTCATAGAAAGTTTTTATGCAGTTTGTGTGGTACAGGTAATAAATATAATAGCATACATATATACATATGTATGTATGTATGTATGTATGCATATATAATATGTAGGTAAATTAGTTGGTGATGTGACGTCTAAATAATTTTAAATTTCTATAAAAAATTCTTTATAATAAGTTTGTTAGTCCGGTAAATATTGAATACTTTCATTTAATGATCCACTTTTATTTCATACATACTTACCTACCACCTACATATGTATGTATGTATGTAAACATGTATTATAAAGGATAATCGACATCTTAAATAAATGACATTGCGGTCAGTTCACAGGAAATGATCCCCTTTATGTTTTTCTGTCATGATAACATTGATGACATGAAATTGTGATATTCATGTCATTAGCATTATAGGACGAGAAAAAGGATTTTTGGTTTTTTGTTTTTTTGTTGTTTTTTTTTCCCTTCTTGGTGAAACACACCATTTTAAAATAAATGATGAACATTTTGAAAAGTCTGTTATTATTACTACATCCATACATATCTACATATATATTTATGTATAATGAAATAAGAAACGAATGGAGCTGTTGGAGTTGGAAAACTGTTCAGAACAAACAAAAAAAAAGACCATAGTTCCCTCTGGAGACGGTGTACGGCACAGTGTGGTTGAGCAATTTATAATCTTAGAATGCAAAAAAATTATGTCTGACGTTATTTAAGGCAATCAAATTTATAATAGCGATGAGGAGATGATGATGATGATGATTATGATGATGATGAGGATGAGGATTATATTTCTATGATTATTTGTGTAAAATTGAAATAAAACTTAGCACTTATAAGATTTTGATTTTTTAAATTAGTGCTTACTATACGACAAGAAATTGACAGAAGATAAAAGAATAAGAAGTAAAAAAAAAAGATAAGAAGAACTTCTTCATGGGATGAAAAAAAGGAAGAGAAAAATATGGATCAGAAGAAGATCCGAAAAAGGAGATAAAGACGGGAAACAGAAGGAGAAAAGAAAGAAGAACTATTAAGCACAAGATCACAAAGAAAAAGATGAGGTGAAGAACAGACGAAGACGAAGTAGAAGACGAGACGAAAACAAAAAAGTGAAATTATCCAATGGGTTTAAAGATAAAAAAAAGAAAAGAAGGAGATGAAAAAGAAGCAGAAAAGAAAGAAGAACTCTTAAGCACAAGACCACAAAGAAAAAGAAGTAGAAGCAAGATGAGGTGAAGAACAGACGAAGACGAAGTAGAAGACAAGACGAAAACAAAAAAGTGAAATAATCAAATGGGTTTAAGGATAAAGAAAAAAAAAAGAACAGAAGGAGATGAAAAAGAAGCAAAAAAGAAGGTTAAGAAAACAAGAAGCAAAAACGAAGAAATAGAAAAAGGAAACAAGAAGTAATGAAGAAGAAACAAAAAAAAAGATAAAGAAGAACAAGAAAAAGAATAAAAAGCAAAACGAAGCAAGAGAAGGGAAGAAGCACAATAGATGCAATAGATATTAAATTTCATCAACAAATAAAAAAAAAAAAAAATAGAAAAAGCTTTAATATCAAAATTTAATCACAAAACAAAATTCTCCAATGTGAAAAATAATTATTACCTTTTGGTTGGGCAAAGTTCTAGAATTGTTTTGATAGGTTTAACAATATAACTCTAAATTGCGGGATCTAACTTTAAATAATATTTATTTTAGATTTAACATAGTGATATTAATGCTATGTTTATGTTAAGCCCAAAATAAAGTTTATATTTATATAATAGCTGTGTGTAACAATCATATAATATATTGTTTGTTATATACGTAAAATTTATGATGGAGGAATATGATGATATATATATATATATATATATATGTATATACATATATACAGTAGAATCTCGAAAACTCTAACCCCTCCCTATTTGAGTTTTTGAGAGTATAGAGCAAAAATATTGATAATTCAACACAGAAAAAAAAAACTCAGACTAAAATAAAATAATAAATAAATATAAGTAAAATTGTGTTCAACTTTTCGAGGTTTTTCAGTTTTCTACTGATTCTACTGTATATATATTTATAACGGTGATTTCTATTTTGAAATTTTGTACAAACTAGAGTTCTTCATCCCAATTAATTATTTATCACACAGAAAAGATCAAAATTAGTAAGACCAAAAGAAGAAATATGTAGTGTAAGAGGTAGGTACACCACGACCTCCATTTGCGACGCTAATTGGTTCCTCAGATGCAAATCGAAATAATCTATTGCATAGGATTTCTATAGGAATTCTTTTAATGCGGTTACACCAAAATAAACGACGCAGACCGAAACGACGCAAATCGAGGTCTCAGTGTATATAGTAATTGGGTAGATTTTGTTTGTGAAGATCTCGTTACCCCTTCTTTTCAACCTTATTTAGTACTTTTTTTGTGTTTTTTGGTTGGCATCATTTACTCGGATAAAAATTGCGAAAAAGGAAAAATAATTTTTCGACGACGCCATCTTAAATTCAAGTGTCATTTACAAATAATTAACTTGGCAAAATCATTTTTTGGCACACATGTACCAGCGAATGAGGTTACAATACAGTACACAGCAATATATGTACATATACAGCACAATCAAAAAAATGTTAACACTTTTCTTATATATATTTCTAGCACACATAACAACACATAGCGGTAATGTTTTCTTCTTTTTCATGTAATAATATTTACTTTCTAACATAATGAAAGCTTTTTCGAAATTCTAAGTACAAACAATAAATTTGTGAACATTTTCTGATTACAATATTCAGAAATAACATAACAATTTACCATACCATTAAATTGTAATATACTGATGAACGCAATAACTCTTAAACTCTCTCTCTCTCTTTCTTCCTCTCTTTTTTTTCCTCTACTACATACATACATACACTCAATTTGTTTGCATAAAATAGCAAACTTAACCTGATTCAAGGAAGTATAATTCTTTAAGTAAAGAGAAAAAAGAAATAATGAAGTTCATTTTCAAACAAATTTCCAAATTTAAGGTTGACTTGATTTTTTTTTTTTTTTAGTTATCATAATTGAAAAAAAATTTACAACTTTTTTGTATTTATTTAAAGATTTAGAAGTTATCCATAAAAATAAAAATAAAAATTTTCAAAACGTCAAAAATATAATTGAAGACAAATTTCTAAAAAACATTATTTTTGACTATACCAAAAACGAACCAAATGAAATTTTATTTTATCAAAAAGATTTAGAAGTTGTTTATAGACTGTTTTTTGAGTTTTTTTAAATTTTCAAAACGTCAAAAATGTAATTGAAGACAAATTTCTAAAAAAATTATTTTTAACTACCAAAAACCAAAATATAGTAAGTAAATGAAACTTTTATTGTATTAAAAGAATTAGAAGTGTTCTATATGTATGTAGACTATTTTTTGACTTTTTTAAAATTTTCAAAACGTCAAAAATGTAATTGATAACAAATTTCTAAAAATTGATTGCAAAAAATCTAAATATACTTAGTAAGTAAATAATTTTTTTTTAATTACTCGATGAAAAGAAAAGACGAAAAAAAATGGTAGGGGTAAGTTGTTAGTATATTATTTTTAATCCACCTTCATACCGTAAGATCAAAATTTTTATTATTTTTTAAAAATCAACAATTTCCCAAATTAAAAATGATTTTTGAATATAATTAAGCATGAAAAAGTAAAAAACTAAATACAGCTAATCCTCGTATAACGCAGTACTTCTATAATGCGTTTTCGCTACGACGCATTTTTTTAAACTGCAGACGCTCCTTGTACAACGCGGTTGAAATTTCTTATAACGCGGTCTTGAAGTTGAAATTTCCAAATATTGATTTTTTCACTTAAAGTATTCCTTAAAATAGAATACATATTTGATACGAAGTTCATGTATCAAGTTTTCGTGTACTCCGTTGAGAATTAGTCGAAATAATTGAAAACCATTCAAATTCAACTGAAAGTTCACATGAAAACCTTTCAAATTCAACTGAAATTTGAAATTAAGTTTTTTTTTATAATTGAAAAATTGCGTTTTTATTAGATTTGGAACGTAACCCTACTTTTTTTTATGGATTCATTGTCTCGTATAACGCGGAGTTTTTGTGGAACCTAACCTCCGCGTTATACGAGAGAATACCAATAGGTACATTTTTACGCCAGAATGGAAAATATTAAAATATTGTAATAATAAGTCGGTTCTAAACAAATCTATATTGTAAAGAAAACTGTTTTTATTAGGAAAAATTAATTTCCATTCTCTAGATATGAGAATAATAATCCACTGTATTATTATATTCTTTATTTATTTCCCACAAATGTTATTTTCAATAATCAATTTTCTCCCCGGTACTCAACAATTACTTACATATAGTGCTTTTGTATAAGAAAAACTATAGGAAATATCTAATGGAAAACTGAAGTGCATATATCCGATTATTTCCAATATGTAATTGACAATAACAAGTATGTGTACGAAAAAATACAGAAACTTTGTAGATTTTGCTTTTAAAGTAACTGATATAATAGTAAGTGTGGTATAGAAGAGATCGATATGGATAGAAAAATCCAAAAAAAACTAATATTAGAGAACCATAACGAAATAATAGTTGGGCATTATTAATCTGATTGAAACTTAAATTAAATTTTGAACAAAACAAAACTTTTTCAATTGGTAGGTATTTTTGGTACCCAAATGCTTAGCCTGTAAAACTAAAGCGAATAATCGCATTGGGATACATATGCAGAGGTAATGTCCAAAGTTTTTCCTATTATAACCCAAGAAATTCACTTGAGAATTATATATTCTTCCCACCCATAGTGTAAAATAATAAAAAATTGAGAATTTTGGCCCTTTTTCAAAACAATGTCAATAATTTTTGGAAAACTTTCACTTACGATCTGTATGTAGATAAGATTTTTAAACTTGGTGTTAAAATTTGTGTAAAATTTTGAATTTCCATCATTTTCGAAAATTTATCGAAAATTTTAACCAAAAAAATTAAAATTAAATTAAAAAACGAATTTAAAATTTTAAAAACTAAATTAAATTGACACTACCCATCAGCTAAGTTCTAAAGCCGGCTCATGATTTTTGTTCTAATTAGAATTAAAAGTTCTAAGAAAGGATGCAAAAGTGGCCTTCATCCGTTTTGGTGGGCTGAATATTTATTGCGCAGTTTTTTTTGCCTTCTCCGCCTTAGTGTTGTACGCGTTTAATTAATATTTATTGTCTGCTTTACAATTAAATAACTCAGAGTATTGAGTGGCCTTTGGAGCGGGAAATTTCGGGTTCAAGACCGACTTAGGATGAAACATAAAGTGTTTTTCTCCAGTATGTTGATTTGAATCTAAAGTCGGGTTGCACTTAAAAACAGTCTAAATAAATAATCTCGAAACTGGCAATGCATAAAAGTAGCGTTGAAATTACGAGCATTTGTAAGGTTTCCGTAAAAAGAACACCTCGTGTGCTGCTGCATTATTCCACAAAAAAAGGCCATGCCAATTGACATAAATGTATAAAGAGGGATGTCTAATGGGGCCATCTACGGAGCCCTAAGGAATAAGAACCCGCCCTCTCTCACACCAACTAACTAATAAACTGAATATTCATTACATTACACTTTAGTTTAACTTGGAATTTACTAATTAGCCCCACCTATTCGCTGATGATCGAACGAGAAGTCCCATTCTTCTTTTTGATCGATCAATCAATCCCTCCTAATGACTTTCGAAACCTTTTTTTTAAAACCAGTTTGCTCTCACGAAATTTGAAAAGGACAGGGACGGTAGCGACAAAATTCAGGACGGTGGTAGGATAACAAAACTAATTTAATTTAAATTACAAATTACATAATTGAACATATACAACAGTAAATAATACAAAAATAAAGCAAACTATGTAGGTAAATGTAATGGTCGAGAAGGTCGTTATACAAAGGGACCAAAAAACACTGTAACCGCTTAACCCTAATTAGCTCTCAATATGTGTTACATTATATTCACATATCGGCATATTGCACCAAAATGTATTATTACCCCACCGCCCCTACTTACATATACATACAAATATATACGATACGATTACACCAAATCGAAAACATATCAATCTCAATAGAAATTTCGTTTTTAATAATTAATTGTTTGTTATTAACCATGTTAAAATAAATTTCCCCAAATGAAAAAACTTTGTTGAAAAAGTTTTATTATTCGCTTAACCAGTATCCGCAAATATTTATTATTTACACTGAACTATGTGTTTCTATTTATATTTCGGGAAAACATTGATGATTAATTACTCGAATAAATAAATGAGTACATTTGAATTAATCTCTAGGGAGAACCATTTTTTTTTTCCAATGTACAATTATTATTCTATTTATTGTAACTTTTACTTTTAAAAATTAAAAAAACTTCCTGTGATAAATCATAATTGCCGATTGATCTTAAAATAATTAAATTAAAATCTAAAATCTAAAAAAAACTTAGTGCGATTAATTCATTGAAAAAATTTCTGCTTAGACAATTTTGTTTTTAAACAGACAAAATCTCCCCTGATAGAAATCCTCTCTGCGTGGCCTTCCAAGTACTCCTTTTTCTGTTAGCAACCTATAGCTACGGAAAAAGCGTACGTTTTGGTAGTCCCTACGGGGCCCCCCCTAAATTTATACCCCTTTTCTGTTTGCAACCTATGGCTACGCAAGAAACTTACGTTTTGCAAGTTCATGTGGGGGAAGATTTTGTCAGGGAAAGGAAAGATTTTGTCAAAGGGGGGCATTTTGGCTGTCTTACAAAAAAATTATCAGGGGGGAGTTTGTTCCTCTTCAAAAAAAAAATTGTCGTGGGGGAATTTTGTCCGTTCACTCCGAAATACGAGCCCCAGTTCGTTGTAACAAAATATGACAACAAAACAAAACAAAAACTCAAACTAAAGTTGCGGAGTCAATGAAATCAGACACGTCCAAAAAATATGGCCCATTACTATCACACCTACACATACAAATTAATTATAAAAGTGATCGTTACTAAAAATGGCCGCCAATTACGACCATTACGAAAAATTTTCAGCTAGTTCGAGAAAATGTCCATTTTATAGTAATCTATAAGGGTTAACGATGGGTAAAAACGAAAAGCTTTTTAAATTATGAAATTTTTGGTATTTAGTGTACGAAAACAGTATGGGAGGAAGTTGAAGGGGTGAAGCCATTTTGCCCATTCGCGATCCGAAAATATAACAAAACACCAAATTTGTCTCAACGCCTAAAATATTTTCTTCTTACTTTTAGATCATGATACGTGCATGAAACTTTCCCTGTATATTTTATATATGTACTTACCGTATGTAAAGTAAGTAGGTGGAAGTAAATGCCGATTCTTACTAGGAAAGGGCTGGAGTATAATATAAACAAATAGGCTGAACTACAGGGAAATTGGGGAATTTTATTTAAATTTTAAATTAAGGATTTGCAAAATGAACATGAATGTGAAAAGAAAAAAAAAAGCGACAAACATTGATTGCAAATTTTTTTAACCCTACACAGTACATAGTGTATCACCGGTGATACGAGTTTTTATACCCCTATGATGTTAATGAAGGGTATTATAACTTTGGTACGGAGTTTGTAACGTCCCTTAATACTCATCGTAGAAAAAAACATTTCAACACCATTGTCTTTCTCGTGATATTCTAAGTCGAAATATGCATATCCGTCCGTGATCAAGATTCCGGCTAAACGACTAAAGCTAGAAAGCTGAAATTTTGATAGTTTATTATGTAGTCCTAGAGTAAGAACCCTATTGTTTTTGAAGCAAATCGGACAAAAAATAGGGGATGCTGTGGTACAGTGTTCACCTAATTCTTATATAAACCATTCATTTACTCGAAAGATAGTCGAAATGTAGAAAAAATGAACATGACATGACATAGAGAATACAAAAATGAAGATTTCTTTCATAGACCAAAAAGTTGTACAACCTACCATTATGGCGCTCCAATCAATTTTATTGAATTTCTAGATTTTTTAATCATTTACTCGGAAAGTATTTTGATTACGGAAAAAATGATTATGACAAAAATAATAGAGAATAAAAAAATGAAGATTTCATTTATAGACTAAAAAGTTCCACGAAATACCGTTAGGTTGCTGCAATCAATGTTATGTCATTTCTAGAGTTTTTAATCATTTGTATTCAATTTACCCAATTATATTTATTGTACAGACAATATAGACACGGACAAAGTTGTAAATAATAAACAAGTACGCATACGGGTATATTATAACCGGCGTAGCCAATTTTTCCTTCTTTACTGGTTTTTCTGTCAAATCTAGTACAATGAAAAAATATTTTTAATTAAATAAAATTTAACTTATTGCCATTTCCTATTATTTTCTTCAAAAGAGAACAACAATTCAACTATTGTCAGACTACAGAAACTACTGTCAGAAAACATGTGCTGTTACAAATAAAAAAAACGTTTTGTGGTGCTCGTTTCGGAAAAGTTTAGTTTTAGTCTGCAAAAATTTACAAATAAAATAAATAAACAAATAATTCATTATTATTTTGATGTCAAAGTAAATTTAAATAAGTTCTAGGTGCTCTTTAATGCATAAAGGGTGTAACATTTAAAGTAGCACTTTTTTTTTAAAATTTGTTACATTTGTTAACAAACTGGTAACAAACTGGTAATAAATGAAACAAATGTAACAAATGTAGCAAACTAATACGATTCCGTCTAATTCAGTTTGACAGACATATACAGAATTGTTCCGACATATTTCAGAATGGCCAATTGGCGACAACGATTAGGTTGAAAAAAGGTACCAAATGCATGTAGCAAATGTAACTGAATTTTTATCGTGTACCATTTACATTTGTTACCAGTAATAAATTAGATATTTTATCTGGTCATTTGTTACTTTAACAATCCTGTATGTCGATTTTGCGTACTTTTTAGCAGGAATACAATCTGCTTAATATATACGCACATCAAATAATGTGTT
>JANSTT010000709.1:0-35855 GCA_026745375.1 Platyura marginata
GAGCAAAAGAAAATATTTTTTATTCGATATATTTTTGCCGGAGGCTTGAAGAATTATTTTTTGTTCAGATGCTTGGGAGGGGCGATTAGTCCCCCATAGCCCCCCCAAATGACGCACATGCCTCATACCAAACTTAGAATATTCTCCTCTCGCTTCTCGTTTTGTTCTCCTTTGTGACAGAACCATATGATAAATAAAAATATTAACAATTTAGTCAAAATTTTGTTAAGAAATATCACACATTCAAATATGCGTTCTGTTTTAAAATAGAACTTTTGAACTAAAGAGAGAAAAACAGTACAAACAGATCGTTCTGTTTTATAACAGAGCCGATGATATGTTTTGTTATTTGCATACGTGTCTTAAATTATATTAAGAAAACTATTTTGTGGACATCAATGCCTCTCAATCAGTATAGAATAGAGAATTTTCTCTGCATCAGTGGATCAAGACTAGTGCTTGAAACAGCTGAACTTATTTTTGTTTTTTTGGAACTTGTGCATAATGATCCCACTTTTGTATATTATTTACAGTGAATGATAGAACGCGTAGGACAATCTTCGTTTCACAATCGATTTGTATCAATCTATTTAGCAACTCACCAAATAGTTCAGTAGATTGAGTGGTTGCTTTTGGAGCGGGAGGTCCCGGGTTCAAGTCCGACTAGGGTAAACCGTGAAAATGTTTTTCTCTGGCATGTTAATTCGAATCTGAGGCCGGGTGGTTGGATTGCACTTAAAAACAGTCTAATAATGGCATTATCTCCAAAAAAAGTAGCATTGCTTAAATGGTGGTGAAATAGCGAGCATATTTGTAAGGTTTTTGTAAAAAGAACACTTCAAGTGCTACATTTTCCCACAAAAAAAAAGAGATCAGATCAATTGAGATAAATGTAACTGGAGTACTATACAATAGGTCTAAGTAAAGGCCGCAGCATAAAAAATCACACTCCTATGAAAATCAAATCAATTTAGCAACCCATTTTTTTTATCTGAAAATAAATTTTCACGCACCACGAAATTGTAATTTTAAGTTTTTACGAAAGTGAGCTTAATTCGTAGGACACCAGGCATATTATTTAAAAAAATTCCTATATTTTAATTAAATCTCAATGGACGTCATATTTTGTGTGAATATAAGAACTACAAGTATAAATAGTAAACTTTTTAAATCCTTCCAGATTTATATTGAAAATAACTAAAATTAGAAGAAAATTATGAGAAATTCCTCCACCTCGTGACATGATTGGCTTTGGTTTGAATGTATAGAAAAATTGTATATTTTCGATAAAAAATTTTAAATCACTAATAAAGTTAGGAGAAAATTACTAAAGTACTGTCTAAATGAGCGAAATTAAAGTTTAAAAAGATTTTGGATGTTATAATCGTTAGGTATCCTGAGAAGCCTCTGTCACACTGTAAAATTTACCCACGTTGGTAAATCGTAATTATTGTTTATCACTGTCTATTTTGTTATATTTTAATATGGCTGTTTCCTTTTCTCTTTTTACGATATCGTTGTTCACCGGAGAAACGTGGTTAAATATTGCAGTATGGAGGAGGCTTAAATTTCAAATTGCGAATTGTAAATGTGGTCATTACGAACGTAACGTGACCAGTGACCACAATTGCGATGAATTGTGTCAGTTGCGAATGATTAACACGTGTAATTTACGAACGGTCTACTGCGATCGATTACGATTTTCTTTCATCTGTCATTGTGATTGATTGATTTTTGAAAAAAAAAACTATTGTTGCTTATTTTTAAAAAATAATTAAATAATTTATAATAAAATGGTTATTTTGGTTCATGATCACCGCAACAGCATTCATATTCACTTTAATTTATGAATTTTCCAAAATAATATAAATAAATATAAATGTCAATAATAGTATCGCATTCGCAGCGCAATTGTATCTTTAGTTTAGCTTTAGACCTAGCTGTGCAAAATTCCAATGAAAATCGATGAGATTCGTTGAAAATAATTTGATGATGAAAACTTAGTTTTTCGAAACGCGTTATTTGTATTTAAATTATTACAAATTTGTGCACGTAAAAGGAAATATAAAACATAAAACATTTATGTCACTAAAATATAAGTAATTATGAATCTTCCGAAATTATATTTGTTTATGAAAACGGAGCTTCCAATTTAGTAGTGTGTGAGGAAAACAACACAACAAGGCTTCTTTCAAATAATGCACTCAAAATGTTTGGCAAAAATATTTCAATTCATTTAGAAATGAATGAGATGATTAATATAGAAGATAAGTTCATTTCTTTTTTCGTTTTTTTTTTTAAATAAAACTGTGACTAAAACAATAATCACAGGTGAACGGATATTGTTGTCAACATTTTAAATTACAAATTACGTAAATACAGAATTGAAACGATTCTATTTTAATAATACTCCTGGGAAACGAATAAAGAAAAATAGCCCTTCACAAATAAAATTATGAAAATTAGATGGTCTCGATACTTATACTTAATAATTATTTTGGATTGAATAAATCAATTTTATGTGATCACATTATCAAAATTCATCATTATTGTGTTTTGTGTCTATTATGTCTGATGATGGAGATCATTGACTTATTTTTATTGAATACACACGGCATATGTCGTGTGTCTTGTTGTCAGATTGTCTGTACATAATAATATCTTGTCGTTTTTTTTATTTATTTGTATTTTTTTATGTTTTTCATACACTATTACCATCAATCCTTATTTCAATCTATTATACACCACAAATATAGTCTCTTTGGTTGTTTTTTTCTCTCTCTCTCTCTATCTCTATATATATATACATATATACAATAAATACATTATATTATAAATGTATATAAGCACCACCATATACACAGAGGAGATCTCTCCTTCAATGTTTGTTAAATGCCTAAGCGCCAGGTGCATTTTTCTTGGTTTCAAGAAGACGATTGACCGAACCGTCGTTGTTCTGTGGGCTATTGCTGGGTACTCTTGTAAATTGCTGCTGCCCATATCTTCTTTCGGTTTTTTTCTTTTTTGTTTTTGTTTTTATTACATTATATGCGTTTACAACACACCACACGAGGATATGTGTGGATTTATTTTTAAAAATGAACTGTTATAGTAAATTAGTGGAAATCGGTTATAAAATAATGGGCCATGAATTAAAAATCTAAATTTAGAATTTTAATTAGAATTTTATTGCCGCAATGTTTTTTTTATTTGTCAAAAATATAAAAAAATCAAATAAATAAAATGTTAATTAAAATAGTAAAATAAAATGGGTAGGCAGTTAAAAAAAAAAAGTCGCGCGAATGAGACTGTTTTTTTCCTTCGATGTTTTTTTTTTGAAATTTTATAGTACATACTTTACTTAAAAATCAAGAGATTTTATTTGAAGTTAAATACCTCTTTTACAACGGCAAAGCAATAAAACTGACTAAATCATTATTGCGTACTTTTATCCAGTGATATATAGCGACAAAATTAAACTGACACACGAATATCTACAAAAAAAAAATCATAGAAATTATTAGAAAAAAACATAAGAAGATTATATTAATGACATCTTAAACATCATCCCATTATCCATTAATACCTTTAAAAGTAAAATCACTAAAAGCGGCCGAACGCTAATCTAGAAAATGAGAAATAGTCGAACTTCGACCAATAGCCTATGCCTTATTACCACCATATATGGAGAAAATATCCAAAATTAACTCCACAATTCACGATGTCGTTACTTTAATGAACGCATTAAGAAATAATGAATTAAAGATCAGACTTTCTAAGTGCAAGATTTCTAAAAATATGTTCTTTTAAGTATTTCTTAAGCAAACAAAGAAAATTTATAATTCGTTCAGTGTTGGGATTCGGACTAACCCCTAGATTCTGTATGACTACAATAAAATAAAAAATACAGAAAGGTAGTATTTTGCTTTAGGGAGTAGTACGGTAGTACCGAAGACCAAATAGTAGTATTTTCTTATTTGGAATACATTCGGCCGCACCGAAACTGACAACACGCATTATACTATTTCAATTTACGGAATGAATTTTCAATGAACTTCTTATAGCAATGACACGAACCTTTCAAAATGAACTTGCCGCTCCGCTGAATTGCGTTTTAGCTATCAGTTTATCGACTTATCGTCAACGGCAGCTATTGTGATCGATGATCGATTGTTTTTGTGTTACACTGGGGTTTTTCCAAATTAATATAAAAGTGAATAAATTAATTATGGAAACCCACAAATAAATCCCAAAACAGAGATCTTCAAAACAACTTACCCCATAACAGGATGTTACATAACAAGAAACAAATAAAAAAACGCAACTAGTCTTAAAATTCAATGACTGTACTTCGGGTTATTTCTAAATATTTTTTGGGTTGTCTTGGTTGGTTCTGAATAACATTCAGGACTGACTCCCAATTTTCTTTTATGTCTTTTTGTAAGCTATTGTCTCTATCTATAAAGCCAGCACGCTTAGTTCGGTAAGATCCGTTTGCATGTTGTTCATTCTATTCTAACAGATGCTTGCGGAATATACGTTGACCATATCGTTCGCCTACAATTTTTGTTCTTTACCATGAAGGTAGAGTGTAAATATTTCGTTTTTTGATAAGTATAAATAATTCTGGTGCTGACAGCTGTATTTAGATATCTTAGGGAAAGATAAACATTCTTTCCAATATTTTCATCAATTCTAAATATTTAAGAATCCTGTTTAGTAGATTCACTACACTTCTTGATTTTCTTTAGATGAATCATTATAGAACGCCTAACAGGTTTGCAATCTGTGAGGTTTTACGATTATTATAATCATAATGACAAGAATTCTAAATAATAAAATTTTTATATTTGCCTATGTTGATAATCGGGATGTCAATCGATAATACTCCTATTATTTAATTTTAATTCTGTAATAATATTTGTATTATTCATTTTACAACATATTGCGTATGCATTCTTTGTTGATAGTTATCAAACCATCTGAAATCTGTAAATTGTTGAATAAAATTCGCAATAATGAAATGATCGATTATCATTTTGGAGGTAATGTTGTGCAAAAAGAAAATATAATGTAATTTATAGCTGTAACTTATTATAAAGTAGGTAAATATAATTCGCGCACTTATAGGAGAGGAATGGTGAAAAAAAATCTCGTTACTCGACGATGGTGGTTGCCTTTAAGTAAAAAAAGGTTTAAAAACCTGTTTTGTTTACAAAATCGCTTGGGGCCACACTTCTCCAATATTTTATTCACGTAATTGTTTTATTCACACAGAAATTATGAATTAAAATCGTGCCCAATAAAATTTATTTTGCAACCGGAGTGAGATTAAGTTTGATCTCGCAAAAAAAAACATTTTGATTTATATTTTTTCTATGCTGTATTGGTTTTTAAATATTTTGGGGTTCTTCTTTCTGTTTTATCTTTCTTTTGTGTGCTTTTCGAGTCTGTTGAACAGTCGTCTTTGCCTT
The DNA here is from genome assembly GCA_026745375.1 of Platyura marginata. Lineage (NCBI taxonomy): Eukaryota > Metazoa > Arthropoda > Insecta > Diptera > Keroplatidae > Platyura > Platyura marginata. The sequence goes on from JANSTT010000709.1 coordinate 5,475, forward strand.
TGAGACTTTCTTTACAATCACCAACTTTATACACAATGAAAGATAAAGAACTGCCACAATTGATTTTTTCACCAAATCTTTATCAAAGCAAACAAAATCTATTTTCAATAAATGATAATTGAAAGTAAATAAAAAAAAAAAAAAATTTTGGCAAAAATATTTAAAAAAAAATAATTTTTTTTTGACAACGCCACGACCATGTACACAATAAACAGTACGCAAGCGCTTCAATCAAAACAAAGTAATTTTTTTGTAACTTCACAGTATTGAAATATTGCAGAAAATCATCGAAAAACAATTTTCATTTGTAATTTTCATATTTAAAATTGAAAAAATACATTTCAATTGAGCTTTTCGAATGCTTTTTAATCGGTAGCCACAGCACACTAGCACAACAGAGCTCTCTGGCACCAATGTTCAACGATGGCTTTGGAACACACGCTCACTTTAACACCAATTTTTCACTATTTAAATTGTTTTGTTGGGGCAAATTTTTACGAAAAACTATTCACTAACAATTAATTATGCGTTTTATGTACTCACCAGGTTGTTTGTTCGCGATTTTATTGAAACAATTTTGAAAAACTTCATAAAGTTGCATCGGTTCGTCGTCACTGGTCGCCATTTTGAAGTTCACTATAGTGATAACAGCGCTGGGGAGGTGTTTGTACTGTGAACTAATTATATTGGGCTATGGGAAAAATTGTATTTTTTTTCTTTCGAATATTCCATTGTTGTTGTTCGGATGGGATCTTATATTTTAGGTAGGAAAATACTTTGAAAAACACTATAGTCATGAAACTATATGAACTTTTATTAATTAGTGGCGAAATATTACTCTAATATTTAAACAGCTACGAAAATATCAATGGACTTTCTCAACCAGATATTCTATTTAATAAGAATCCCTTCCGGTAAAATCATGGAATTGATTTCACTTCTTGTTTTATTTGGAGGGATTTTAACCCAAAAAGTGCTCCTAAATAGTGTTTACTTCACGGATGTAAACGTTTTAGCTGACAGTTTTCGATTTGGCGAATTTAATAGATTCATATTCATATCAAAATTTACCAAATTAAAGACTATCCTGGATTAGAATGGTTATGTGATTAGAATTCAATTATTGTGTTATCGAAATTCTTCCCACTTCTTTAATCATGGATATGTTGTATGCAGTTCACAAAAAATCAACTCTAGGAGGACCAGCACCTTTGGAGTATAGGTAAATTCTGGGTCTTTAGTGGCTTCCTAGACTAAAAATGTAATACAGACTAAAAATGATGATGTGAAAGTTGACTTCTCGATATAGAATATGATTTTTTGTATTCAATCTTGTGCGGCTTTCATTTTCTTTGCTGAACAAGTTGATTTTGTTTTTTGCAGAAATAGTTTGCAAACTAAATGCACCATTTCAACATGCAATATCGTAGCATTTACAACAACAACAGAAATCACAGATCTAACAAATACATCTTGGGGTTTCTATGTATACGTAACGGATATAAACACTCCATGGTTTTCATACAAGTATGTATATACATATCCGTTTTATATATTTATCTACATCTACAATATAGCCTATTTCTAGAGTAACATCAAACAAATTTCCAATATCGGTCCTTGAATGGGATCCGCTAGGTAAATATCTTCTAATCGGCGACATATCCGGAAATGTACAAATATGGATTCAAAAAGAGAACCTCATATCCGATTGGATTCAATTGTATTCGGTTATTTTTGCCGGTGAACATATCATCAAAGCGGTGTTCTTTCATAATGGACGAAAAATCACATTGGTCACGGACAAAAAAGATGTGACGAACTATTTGGAAAAATTTCAGCGAATTAAATTTGCGCCAAGTGTTCGACAATTTGGGTAATCAATAAAATTTCGAATGGCTCGAGATTGGATTATACTTTCTTTCTTTTTTAACAAATTAGGGGTGTCTCGGCGGAAGGTGTATTGGTTGTAACGTCAACTGGAATGCTTGGAGCATTTCTAATACCAACCGAATTGCCGAATTCAAATATTGCAACGGGTAATACGCCACAGTCCCAATCACAGCAAGGACCATATACACTGCAGACAGTTACCGAAAGTTTAGGTCTAACACGAACGTACATTTCGACGGCAGATGTTTCGTATGCCAAAAGTATGTTGGATTTTGTTGTTGCCAATTGACCGAGGTGTTAATGAAGTATTTAATTTCATTTAGATGGCCATTTTTTGATTGCCGTTGCCAATGGAGAATGTAAAAATGTTGCATCGACAATGGTCAATTGTTATCGGGTGCTGATCAAAAAACAAAATGAAAAACTTTCGATAACAAGTCAATCGTTGCCGAGTTTCTTTTTGTGTGAAGGTGCTGGCCGAGATATACCTGGTAAATATTGAATATAGTTGACATACACTTAATCTGAATCAGTTGCTTTCTATTATCGGAATTCTTTATAGTTCCACATGTTCATTGTCCAAGCATTAATTCCGTTCCTTCAATTTAAACGTCTCATACTTCAATTAACACTGTCCACTTCGACATGTCTTGATCCATACCTGACACAGTCTAGGATATAAAATTTTGCATTCACCTTTAGTCAGCACCAAGTCTCTAGGCAGGTTAAAAAATAGATTAATGATAGAATCCATCCTGGTTTTATACTACAGACAACGTAATTGGTTAATATCGTTTCCATAATTGTGTTATCTACGTTGGAAGCCAACTAATAATTGAGTTCAGTTCTTTACATGTTGAAACCGATTTCTAAATTCCATCCATAGAATTATGAATAGAAATCAATCTGTCCTCGCTATCTGACTAAAATTGAATCATTTTCCATCAAACATTTTAGATTTAAAAGTAACACACCTGAAATGGGCAGCAACAGAAGATTCTGACTCACTGCTAGTGGGTACAAAATGTTCAGTGGGCAGTTTCCTTGAACTATGGGGATTAGTTGAGAAATCAACGCCAATCCATAAATTATTTCAAACGGCAAATAAAATGGAAGTGTTTAAGACTGTGGTTAGTTGATTGTTCTACTTTGATCTCTTCTCATATTTGATTTGATTTTGTTTTTTTTTTGTATTCAAGGTTTGGGCACACCAAGTTAACTATCGTTCAACAAGTACAATTGTCGACATTTGTACATCGAAATTTCATTATGGCAATTCATCGTACATTTTCGTATCAATGTTAGACAATACAATTCATTGTCTCCATCGGGATACTCTTAAACGTGGTGTATGTACAAAAAAATTCTAATTTTCCAAGAATTTTCTACAAAAATCTTTCTTCTCCATTTAGTTATCGAATGCCTCACTAACCTGTGTATGGCGAAACGAAAATGAACATTCATCGAAACAGCTGCGCGTTGAATCTCAAATCGGTGCACATGACATTACCTGGATTGGACATATGTTGATTGCCGTTGATTCACAAGGTCAACTGTATGCATTTCGTGTATCGTATCCACATCAAGATCAGACGGGCAGTCAATTATCAATTGCCTATACAGTGTCGTTACTGGAATATTGTCTGGTTGTCGGATATGATGCATTGGATATATTTTTAACATTAAAAATTCAATATTTGGACAGTATCGTGGATCGTTTGACAGAAAATTTCACCCGACAGCCACCGTCCGTTCAACAGTATTACTATGTGAACTTTTTGACAATGAAAACCAATTTGTATAGGTGAGTTGAAGACGACTTAAAAATCTTACAGATTAATAACATTTCGTGTCTATTTCATCTGACAGACTATCCATTCCTGGACAATCGAAAGCGCACGATTTAACAAGTTTGCTGATGCTTCATTCGATATTGATTGCATTCAAGAGCCTGCTACGACCATCCGATCTTACGAGTCATGACAAGGGACCAGCCGAGAATCTTGCCAGTAAGTCATACGAAAAAAAAATGTTTGAATGTTTTAAATCTAAACGATCCAATTTAGTGGTCTTATCTGAATCAGTGCCTGATATTGACAAAGTTCTACTTGGACTGGAGGGAAAAGATTTTACTGTTGAAAAATCAACGCTGCAAAGTTTACAACAGTTAATACAGTGGGTGGCTGATTTAGCATTAAATATTTTAGCAAAACTTCCCGAAAATCGTGCATTAGCCGGTGTGTCTAGAAATGCTGGTGTAAGTAATTGAATACATCTTAGAGAATTTTGAGAGAACTTAATGTTCCCACTTTTCTAGTACGAAATCAGTAAGGACATTGTAGCATTAAACAGCATTCGGGAACTGCTGGTAATGATGAGAATATGGGGTTTATTGAAACCACAATGTCTTCCGGTCTTTTCTAGATCCGCTGAAAATTTAGACATTCTATCGACCTTGTTTAGACTTTTAACACGATTGGCATTGAATCCAAATGAACCAGATGAGCTGTTATTGGGTAAGTACTTTATTAATTGTATTTTGTTTCTCGGATAATCCAGAACGAAGGATTCGAGACATTTGTTTGTAAGATCGGCAAATGATCAATAAGTTTGTTCTCTCTAATACTGAATATCACCTATTTCTTCTTTCAATATTAACCATAGAATAAGGACAATGAAAGGAAATAACAAACGAGAATGATTTAATATTGAACATTGGTGGAGTATCAATAATACTCCGGCATTCCCAAATAAGATTTCTTTAATGTAGTTGATGAACGTCTTGTACTTTTAATGTAGATCGCTATCTTGTCGATGGAATTCCATTAAGGCATGTCTTCGTTGTTACTAAAAGTGCTTTACCAATTCTTCGTTGGACGGGTCCTGTCTTATTTTCATCTTATCTAAAATCAATAACTGACAAACGAAAGTTTGTCTGGTAGCAGCTATCAGAACAATGGAGGGAAACCCCATTATCTTGGCGTCATCTGCAGGTCGCTGAGGTGAGTAATAACATTCCGAATTTTCCTGAAAAAAAACTCGCTTTTACAAGATTAAAAATCCATGACTAATTTACTGACCCGGTTTAAGGGGAAAGGCGAACTCCATATCTTTATGGGAAGACTATTAAGTATTTGTTAAAAGAAAAAAAAACGAAAAGCTTACACATTACTGATGTTCATTAAATAGCAAAATATAAATTAACCAAGCAAAAATTAAAAAAAAAAAAAAAACATTGAATTTCATTTTATCGCATTTATTATTTTGATTTCTAAAGAAAAAAAAATGATTTGGACCACTTCCTCTATAGCTTGATAAAAACTTTAGTTGGTGGTAAGTCATACTGTGACTATAGCAAGTAGTACAGGTTAGCTCTACAGAGACCCAGTTCACATCGACAATCAATAATAATTGAAATGCACGAATCGAAGAGTTTATTTATATTCCTAATTTCGGTTGTGCTGTTCTTCATTATCTACTGGTTTGTGTTGTGCCCATTTATTTGGATACAATCAACGCATATGCTACAAAATTGGCTTACGCATCATTGCCTATTGAAACAATGGCCGTACATTTACTGGACATTGGCATTAATGCTGTTTACCCTTGTGATGGGATTAATATTCTATGGAAAACATTTTAGTGAGAAAAGTCAATCAACCGTTGTTGTGAGTGTGACCAAGAAAAATGTACAATTTTTCGTTGGCAGTGGTGCTGAGGATACAGTAAATACGTTTATCGTAAATGAAATGAGTCAGGATCCACTACATCATACAAAACAGCCACGTTTCAATAAAAAACTGATGAAATCATCTGTTCAGGATAAAAAAAACCAATCCGAAATTGTAATTCAAAGCGATCATATATTGAGTGCAAGAGAATCATTTATATTTGATATGTTTCATCTACATAAGGACATTGGGACACCAATGCTAGCACAAAATCAAGTCAAATCCGAAGTTCAACAAAGCGCCACAGCACCGGAACTAAAAACATTCGCTAAAATTAAACGTCCTACAACTAATCCATATTCGAAGACGTATCTAGATGGTTATCAATCATCACTAAATTCATCGTCAACGTCTCAGAATTTTAAAACGGAAGCTTTTATCCATATTGATACCATGTCCCAAAGTACCAATTTGTAGTTAAAAAGCGGTAATGTTACGGTTGTACAACTCTAGTTAAAAATAGCAAAAAGTAAAAAGAGTTCTATAATACTTGCCCACGAACTTTGGACAGTTTTTTTTTAAAACTTAAGTTGTTCTTGCTACGTTATAAAAAGTATTTTTTATATGTAGAGTTGCAAAGAGGTTATTTAAACGTACTGCTATGGTTTTTGGGTTTTTGCTGCTTGGGTCTAGTGGTAATGAATAAATTAATTTTTGAAAATAAAATATTTTTGTTTTTTTACTTAATAATTAAAATTACACGAAAACTCTTGAAAACGATAGTCGTTTAGGCGTATTGTTTATTTAAGCACTTCCATTCAAACAATTCACCAAATGTCATAGCCGCCATTGTCTTAAATTTAGATGCGTATTCGACCGCCGTTTAGCAGGCGTATTCACGTCGTTGACGCGTTGCTATTTCCATTGTAGAAAAAACAAACGATAAACGACACAAATATGCTCGTATTGTTTTCAAGAGTAAGCGCAATAGGGATGCCAACACCGTCACTTTGAGCCCAATGTCAGTTCAATGAAGTTCTCTGGGTTTTGAGAGAAATAACGAAATATGTAACATATTCTAAATTTTATCATTATTTAAGTGCCGTTTCTAAATCAATATGCAAATGTTGTTTTTATATAATGCCATCTCTCCGAACCCAGTGTCCAAAGTTATGTCTATTCCTATCAGTAACGCGTTTGTTGAGCGCATTTTTCCATCATGGAATCTGTTTGGAGGAGTGACAGGAATAGAATGCGCTTAAACTGAGTTAAGTCAGAACTGGCAATTCGAATTAATTTTGATGTGGATTGTGAAACATTTGATTCATATTTAAAAGCCCCTGAACAGTAATTATTGGTCGAAAGTAAGTGAAATTCGAAAATTTAATTTTAGAAAATAAAGTTTTAGAATACGTTAGGTATATTGATTTAATTAGCTAAATTTTTTTAACACACAATCCCCCCCCCCTCCCTTTCTTCTACTACAAAATTATTTTTCTTTGGGTAAGCATCGGTGCAATGTTGGCTACTCTAAGTAACCCCTCTGGTTATCATTAACAAATGTTTACGTCAAATCTCAAAAGTCTTCGGGCCCAATGTGATATCTAACATTGATCTATGGAAATTAAAACATGAGTGGGCCCCCAATTGAGCTTGAGATTAGAAAAAGAAAATATCATGGATTGCTGGACGTTCTACCAGAGAACTCTGGAAGAAAAGCCAATGCCCAAGGAAGCCGCAAATCTGGGACGACCTACATAAAAACACATGGAAATGCTGGACAATAAAAGAGCTAAAACTGGTTTTAGAAAAGATGGAACAAGATTGGCAATGGATCGAGACGTTTTGCGACTACTGTTTTCAGTCTTATGCCCTACTTGGGGGGTATTAAAGGATTGAAAAGACAACCAAAAGGAGACATTGCGAAATTTCCATTTTACAGACATTTTTCAAGACATTTTGTAAATAATAATTCTTTATTTACTATTTTTCCTATTCCATTGGTGGCTGCGCATGAAATAAAATTTGGACAAACCAATTTTTATCAAAACTTTATGTAAATTCCATAATTCCTTTATTTGTAAGCGTATATTTTATGGGATGCCGGTATTACAAGTGCAAGTTTATGGAACACGCCGGCATCATATAATTTTTAAAGACATTTTTTATTTGGAAATACTGATACCACATCTGTTTGTCATATTTTTGGGAATATCCTTTTGAAATATCGGTATTTTTATTCATCTGTTGTAAAAATTGTATTTTGAATATGTTATTAATTCAATTTACTTTCCTTCCAGATGAATGCTGCCTTCTGCCTAGTCAAGTACTTATTTCCCAATTGCAATTTATCTCATCACAAACATCTGTAGCATCGCCAGTATTATCTTATGTTAATTTACCAATCAATGTAAGTACAATATTTTTTCCCGATTGCATTACTCAATATAGCCGAAGCCATAATGTTGACAATAAAATTGTCTAGCTTGAATATAATAACGAACCGGTTTGCCTTAAATTTTGCCCGGATGTGCCGGTGGTCGAAGGAGGACTATCGAATGACAATATGGTTGATTCAGTGCGTCATCTGCAGCTTGGCAAACGACCACCGTCGCTGCGACGATGTACCCGATGTGGAGCGTGCAGTAGCGTATGGAGTGTTGCTCGAACAGCCGCAATGAGAGCATGGGAACAACGATGGGCAAGTGGCTGTCGATGTGGTGGTTTTTGGCGACTGCAGTCTTTGTCGTAATATTTACACATACACACAAAAGTACATTAATTATGGTTTTTTTTTTTATATTTAAATAGAGAAATAAGTATGTAGTAATAATAATAATAATAATAATAAATGTGTTTATATTATAAAGTTTGTTGTTGTAAATGCATCTCTCAATAACTATTTTATCTAAATTGCAATGACGAAATTCTTAGACCAATGACATCCTTGCCAACTTCCGCTACTTCACAGATATTACACAAAACACCTCGATACGCTGGCATATATGATGCACCGCACAATGAACACTTCTCTTCCGGTTTCCCTTTGTAAATCGGTCTAAATGTGTACGCACACAAATTGAACGGATTATGTTCGTCATACTGTAGCGTATGTTCGTCGACCAAATTCAATTCGCATGCTTGTAACATTTTTCTGGCCTGCTGCGCAACTTCGGGTCTCGGTCCAAACTCGAGCAATCGTCGTGCAAACGATGCGGCCGTTTTGTAATTTTTCAATTTAAAGAACATATTCAAAGCGGTGCGCAACGTTAAAATTTGATGAACCGGCTGCAAATTGCAATGTGAAAAGTACGCGGCCATTTCGCAGTGTCGCTTTTTATCGTCGATTGTTGCATTCGGTAGTCCTTTACGATTTGTTTCCATTTTAATGCCGACAATATATTCACGGCATATACTCAACAGTTGCTGTGCTTCCGCAATTTCTTGACGATTTTCAACGACCAGCAACGGTATCGAAATTAGAATTGATTGTAATTTTTGTACGGCCTCTGTAAATTTACCGCCCGTTGTTAATTGATAGCAAATCTGAAGTCGCTGCACTAATTCATTGAGTTTTATGCCAACGGTTGGATTGGCTTTTTTCATATTTATCTCTTTCCAATTTCTCTGCGGATGTCCGATTAATGGCACCAAATTTGGCAGCGCCAAATATGATGTTCGTGATCCCGTAAACAAATTCAAAAAGAGATTTTTGTACGGAGCAAAATCAACAACGCCAACTTGATCGTTCAATAGACGGAATGCTGTCTCGAATGAACCAGCACGTACATGATCGGCCACTAAATTCGTATTATTTGCCCAAATTTGTGTCTGGGACAAACCTCTAGTCGGTGCTTCACAACTACGATTCTCGCCAATATTGGTGGCCGCCATTTTCGAGACTAATTCCTCCGGTAATTCTAAATCTTCATCGCCGACATCCCATCCAGGTCCTTCGCCATCTGGTGCTTCGAGGGCATCTTTCATTTCGTCACCGTCATCATCTTCATCGCCGATATTAATGTCAGCATCGGCTCCCCATCCATCTTCAACAACATCGACTGTTGGTTCCGTTGCTGCTAACGCTTGGTTTACGGTTTTAGCACCACGAGATAGCATAGCGCCTGAAAATTAATTAACAAACGATTACATTCTCCAATTCTCAATCGTCTTTATATAGAATCATAGTGGACAGTCAATTGGCCTCGTCAATCTAGGTAAATAGAGCTGAGGTTTATACTTAAAGCGTCCTATCCAAGGACGATCAAATTGGACGAGCATCTTGCTGCGCGGGCAAATTACACCATGGGTGGTGTTGCTTTTTGCTCGCCGCAGCAGATTCATTGAAAATCACAACTTTTTAATATTTGTAAGCGTTCCTGTTTGCTCGACAAGCCGATTTGATCGTGGATGGCGTTTATTTTTCGTATATTTTTTCACGTAATCGAAATGTTCCGATTCTTTGCGAACGTTATTCGTGTTAACAAAGTATTGTCCAAACTACTGTGCATTAGTGAAAATTTAATTCATCAATGAATGTGTGAGTTTATGTTCCCATATGATATTACTGCGTAAAAGCATTCATGTTTGACATGAAATTCGTTCGTGCTTACATCGAGAATTACGATATAATATTTGCCTTCGATATTTTCCCGATGAGAACTACTGTATTTTGGGACATGACCTATGATTACTAAATAGAAAATATTGTACTTTATAAAGTACACGCAGATCCACAGTATATAGTATTTTATTGGTAGGAGGGTTTGTTTAATTTCTCAAAGAAACAATTTGCGGAACGGCTAGTGCTCGTCGAGCATATTCGTCGAATTTGTATGACTCTATTGAGTATAGAATTTATCATTCCGTAGACCGTTAATGATAAACAAAAAATCTTCAAAAATATCTCGCTAAAAGCAAAAAAACCCATTGCCAATTGGGAAGACTACTTTTGTTGGTCATTATCGTCAGGGATATCCAAAATACAATATAATAAAAATTACCTTCGAAAAATCCACGTGAAACAGTTAACAATGGCCAATTACTCTCAGCTTGTAGCACTGGAACCGGTGGCTTCAAAAACTTAGCATTTCGATTAATTTCTGGCAAATCTTTTCCATCCGTAGTAATAATTTCTTTAAATTCATTGGCTTCGTCTTCCATGCCATGTGTGGCGGCCGTCAGATAGGCCAACGAATGTTGACCGCAATTTTTCAAAATCGATACTCTTTCGGCAATATCACCGAGCAACAATGCACCTTGATACTGTGCCGATACATCTTTGCGAATTTCGGCGATTTTATTCATTTTCTTTAGTTTCTCTAAGTTACCAGTTATCAAATACAAAAATGACAATTTATCAAAGTTTTTGGTGCGTTGATAGCACATTTCTACCACCTGATGATTACCTTGCAACAGAGCCGATTGGGCAAGACGATCCCAGCAATCTTTGTCATCAAGTGATTTGGCTGCCTCAAGGGCAACCTCAATATTGCTACATTCGAGCGCCAATCCAAATCGAGTTTTTTCATCTTTCACAAAATGCAATGCCACCTCCGGATAGCCCTTTTGCTGCAAGTAAGCAATAATGCTCTGTCCAACCAGTCGTGCATTACGAACCATATGCAAAACATCTTCGTATTTACGATTGATTAGAGCCAATTTAAATTTAAATTCAGTGGGATCAATGTTCAGCACTCGTGTACGACAATCACGATCCAAACAGAACACTTGATTGCCTTTGACGCGTGTTATATAAATAGGCAAATCCAATGTTCGGATGATTCCATGATCGCCATTTGTAATTGCATATTTAATATGATTACTTGTTGTGTAGATAAAAACTCCCGAATCATCCCATGCACCCGATTTGACCCGAGTATTTTCATGAATTGAACACAACAATTCCATGTTGCGTGTACAAATGTTAACGGAATGTTTGGCCAACAATGCCACATAGCTCATATCGGAGGACCATACAACATAACGACATTTGGCAATTTTCACCTGTGCAATGACCCGTAATTGTTGTACATCAAAAAGTGTAATAAAATCGGGATCCTTCAACAGTAGCATACCCGTTCCGGCATAGAAAATATCTTCACATGTTGACATACATTTTTTGGTGACTTCATTTTTGAAATTCTTAATCACCAACTGATTGGTACGATCCAATACAGCAAAACGATTTCTGGCCACCCATAGTGCTGTGATTCCCGACGATCGTTTACTGTCCGATTCCGTTGTTTGTGTATCGGAATCTTTTGGTATGCTGTACAAATCGTATGTGCTATTTTCCAGATTTGTCGTTCGTGTACAGAGAAGAATTGCATTTAGGGCCGGATTATAGGACATACTGTGTATTGATGGTTTCCCAGTGCCTCGAAGTTGCATGACAACCGCATCACTTTGTGTGGTGAAATCGAGTTTTCGTAAGAAGCGATCTTTCACATAGTACAATATATTTCCATGGACAGCATAGGCGGGTCGTTCTCTTTCCAATTTGAACACAACCATACCTGAAAAAGTCACAACAAACGTAATTTGTATAAAAATTATCTATGAAAAATCAAAAACTGAAAGAAAGATCGTAAGAAACTATCACTCTAATCGAAATCCTGCGATTTTATAGGAAATAATTGTTCCTGAAGTCAATTAATCATAAAATAACTGATAAGAATATGTGTACTTGGAAGAAGGCGTCTCCAATTATATCTGGTCCAAAACCAAAAATAGAAATTAATCAAATTCACAAGATAGATTCCATCCCAACCCTCAGGAATCCGAATTACGATTTTCAATTCAGGTAGACGCATCCATTATGAACTCTTAGATAGGTCGATAACTCAGAAGCATGAAGATGGCCAGAGAGTAATTTTTTATCCTATTCAAACCGTTAGAGATAGCGAGAGGAAGCACTTTACCAGGTATCAAGATTAAGCTAATTACAAATCATTTGTTGCTATTTTACTGTCCTCAGAGGACAATTATTTGGAAGTACATGAACTTGAAAAAATAACGATTAGCTCTGCTTAAGGAGAACTACAATGATGTATTAGCTCCATCTATTATTCATCTTTGTTAAGGAACTTCAAAAGGTTCGACTTCCGAGTGTTTGAAATATTTTGTTAAGAAATCAATTACCAGATAATGACTATACTACATGGATAACAATAAGATACTTACCCCCATCATGACCAGCTGCAAACAAATTCAACGATGGATGAGCTGTCAATATCCAATATCGTTCATTTTCTCTACGGAATGTTTGTAAACACTGTCGTTTCGTCATATCCCAGACACGAATACTTTTATCCTCACTATTCGACACAATCAACTCCTGCCGTGGATGAAACATTACGCTCGATACATTATTGTAATGGCCACGACATGTATCCACTTCCCATGCTTTGTATTCGTTCATTCGCCACAATTTTATTTGACGATCATCGGCACCGGAAACAATTAACGGCAATGTTGGATGAAAACTTGCCCAATTAACACCACGATCATGTCCTTCTAGTACATGTTTAACAACACCGTCGGCAGTGCCAAATAGATCTGTTGTGCCCTGTAATTTTGGTAAATCGTCCAGACCGCCGGGACCGGGAGCAACATTTTTCTTCCGAAGTCCTTAAATTAATTTATAGAGAGAATATTTTATGATTGATCTTAAAAGGATTTTTTGTTAATTCTTTTGTTTTGCAAATCTTGTTTGTTATAACTCTGTTTTTTCTAATGTTCTAACAGAATTAGGTCGAACAAAATTAGAACAAAAAAGGTTTTTTTTTTGTTTGTACAAACTTCCCCCAACAATAATTGGCAATCACCGCAGGAATTTTATAAATTTTATTTTCTGATTAAATGATAAAAAAAAATTAGAGAACAATTGATTACTTCCGCTAAAACAATTTTTGAAAATTTCATTTCCATATTAGGAATTTTTAGTATTTTTAATTTTATTTCAGGAATATATTTTGTATCAAATTTTTGTAAAAAAAAAGCTAAAAAAAAGACTACATCGGAAACCTTCGTGAATAAACAGGACAGGTTTTATGTTTAATTTTATGAATCGAAATTTTAATGATTGAAAATATGAAAATGGTTTTTTTAATTATTTTAAGCGTGAAAGTGATTTTGTTAATAAGAAGAGAAAACCACAAAATATTTTTTTAAAAGTCTATCTACTTCTAAATCTATAATTAAAAAAAGAATAAAAAAAATTACCACCCCAAGAATTAATATTGTTCTAATTTAGTCCTACCTTTCATTCCATCTCGATTCGCAATACCTGCGATATCCCAAACACGAACCGTTTGATCCAGAGACGCCGAAACAATTTGATCTTCAGACGGATGGAACATTGCGCACATAACATAATGATTATGGCCGGTTAATACCGTTATACAAGTACGAGATTGCCAATTCCAAATTCGGATTGTTTGATCATCCGAACCGCTTAGTATCCACGGATACTCATGATGGAAAAATGTCGTCCGAACATAATCCAAATGTCCTAAGAGAGTGAAAATACAGCGACGCTTTTTGTAGTTCCAAAACTGAATTCAAAATTAAATTATTAAACAAATTTTATAAGGAAATTTTCCAACAAAAGAAAAACAGTACTTTAATTTTAAAATCATCACCGCCCGATACAAAAAGGGGCTGCTGATTATGGAAACAAATTCCCCGTACAGGACCATCATGTTCGTCAAATTTCTCTAATAATGTACACATGCGATAATCCCATAGTTGAATGACTCCACTATGTAAACTACAAAAAGGAGATTATTTTAATAACACATTTGGACACGCCGCTTATTCCAAGTTGTATGACAAACCTTGCAAGAATCCATGGCCGTTTTGGATGAAATGAAAGTCCTTTGACTCGGGCCGATTTTGATTCGAAATTTATTAGCATCGTTCTGCACTGTTGTAGGCGATTTTTTCGTGTTAATATTTATTAATTCTGTTAAATATTTATCGAGTTTTTCATTAAAAATTGATTTTACTTTGGACACGTCACTTGATGACAGCGCGACCATAAATATAAATATATATATATATATATATATATATATATTTCGCTTGGAGTATGTTTACATACTTGTGCAAATGGGATTCCCTTCCGATAATTGAGTGTGTCAAAAACCAGCGGTTTAACTCTACTTTTTGAAAATTTGATTATTTTGTTATATTACACCATTTCATTAAATCTAAAATTAACGAAATTTTTTATTAATATTTTTCTTTCTCCGCGAAAAAATAACAATAATTTTAATTTTATTTAAATTATTTCAGAAGCTGTGATTTTTACTTACTAGAACTTTTTTCTATAATCAGAACAATTATCATCAAAATCATTTTTTACAAAACATCAATTATCTCTACTTTTCATTTTGTAGAGTTAAACCGTTTAACTTCTGAAATTATTTATTTGTTTTTTTTTCAGGTATTTCGGTCTTAGTTTTGATTGAAAAGATATTTTATTTCACTTTTTGCCCAACTTTCCGATTTCTTTTATTATATGTAAATATTTATTCACAATAAAAGAAAAACCTTTTAACACTTAATACATTAATATCTAATCACTTTCATCATTAAATAAATAAATAACAAAATATAAATACAATCATAAATTTTAATTACATAAGTTATAAATATAACAAAATGACTGTAATATTATATTAGAAATTTACTTCAGTGAAAATAATTTGAAGGGATTTCTTACGTTAATGGCGAAGTATAATTGTACTTTCGTTGTCATTTCAATAATTATTCGCTGCAAAATCTAAAAGTTTTGATAATTCTTTTATTTTCGATTTTCTTTGCCGTTTTATAATAAACTACATACAGGGAAAATGGATAGTAGTACATCCAGCGAAGAGAATAAGGTAATTAATTGATGTATATTCGAATTACTTAAGTTGTTGACCTTAGTTTGGATTATCATTTTTTGGGAAATTCAGACGTTACCCTGAAATTTGTTTATTTAAATTTTTTAAATTTTATGAATTTATTTAATTTATAATTTTCTTTGAATTGATCGTGCCTTATAATGATTCGGTAGGTTGTAGGGATTAATAAGACAAATAAGATAATCTTAATTAATCTTAACCATAAGATTATTTATATCTATATAAGTACAAATTCGTTCTGGCAGTATAGACGTTTGATTTACCCAAATAAGTCTTTCTGCTTTGGAAGGGCTGTTCCCACCTCTAGAAAGTAATAAATCTTATTAACAACAATATATAACTACATTCATGCTGTATATGAACTTTTAGCCCAGTTTAAAACTTTGTCAACCCAGACGTCCAATACATGGAGAATATCCAGGAATGGATCACGATTATCTAAAGTAAATTCTTTTTTATATAATAGCTTCGGGATTGAAATGAAAATTCATGTATTTTATAGTCAATCAACAAGCACAATTGGAAATGAAACTAACGAAAGCTCGAACGAAGACAATCAAAGCGATCAATCAGAGGATGATGGCGATCAAACTGATATGATATCCAATAATATGTACGTACCAGAGAGTTATGGTTATACTAATTACGATAACAAATATGAGGAAAAAGGAACACAAATGGATACAAATAAAAATTCTTCTTTGACTAAAAACGGAGATAAGGGTCAGATTTTGTCTAATATTAATCCTAACATCACACTCGAGAGTTATAATTATTACGATAGAGAAGTTAAGGAGAACAGAAATGAGAGAGAAGACAGCACAGCTAAACCTAATCAACAATCTCGAAAAGAAAAAATTACAAAAAGAAATATTTCAACAATTACTGTAATAAGTGTTGCAGTGGTAATAGTCGCCATAATACTTGGCCTCGTCTATGCGCCCATAGCATTTTGGATACACCCATTGTCGAATACCAAAAATAATATTTCAAATAAAAAAATATGCAATATTGATCCACTGGAAAATGAATTTCCACAACAAAACAAAATCCTCTGGAAATCATTAAAATACGGAATTGAATCGGTTCTAAATGATGATCCAACTATTCCGTCCATGTTTCTATTTGTGTACAATGACGAACAAACTGTCCAACGATTTGCCAAGAAGGTCATTCGATTTACCAGTGACTGTATGGAGACTAACAAGGATCCATTAATTCTTAACAATGAACATTTCACGTCCACAGAAATGACAAAAGATTATGGTGTGGCCATTGCCAAATACAAACCAAAATTGACGGAAAGCGGAATTTTATTTGTTTCCGATTTAAATAAGGTATTATCCAAGTTCAATGCCTTTTTTCCCCCGGTAATATTTTAATCGAATTTCGTTATCAATAGATTCCATCAGATGTGGCCCAGGCATTTCATGCTTTCTGTGACACAATAACACCATTAGTGGATCGTGCTGTGATTTACATGACAATGCATATCGATACGAATGTGGACATTGGTTTACTGGCCAAAGTCGAATCACATTTAAAATCGAATTGGAGTAGTTTGCCCGTCAATATTTTGGATCCATTGTTGGCCAGAGTAACGGATACCGTCTTATTAATAGCAACTGAAAGACTGTGAAGAATTAGCGTCAGATGGTGTTCTCTTTTCATGCATTTTTTGATAATATTTACATTAAAATCATAATTTTTTTTTATACGAGCCTTATATATGACATTAAAATATTTTATCACTTGAGTTTAGTGGTGGACTTTAAGCGGTGCTGTAAGATGTGGGTCAAAAATACCATTCCCCAATTGTATATTATAACAAAAAAAATATTTTTATTTATACTTAATTATATAATTATTTTGTATTCATACATTTTTCGAAATTTTGTTATTTAGTCGAAAAAAGGCAGAGTGACCACGGGACCCCTATTCCCTAGTTCAGCAATTCATATTTAGAATATAATAAAAGAAAAAACTGAAAAGTTAATACTTGGGTATGATATATTTTATTAAATAACGTATTGTACTCCACGTCTTGGGCATTTTTAATCGTAATCGCTCTCTCACTCGCTTGTATACACACTAACTATGAAACGCGTTGAGTTAGCGACTTAAATTGTTGGTAATGTCCTTTTCTTTGTGAACAAGCCCCTTGGTATTGAAAAGAGCCATCGGCCATTGAAAAACACGTGGTTTTTGTTGTTTAGTTCTTTTGGGGTTTTTTTTGTTAAGGGTGGAGGAAGGGGAAGGATAGAGATAAATGAGGAAAGGTAGTTTCTTTCTTTCCATCATTTTTGACGGGTCAACGACTAGTTCCAGTAATAATAAGCAGTATTGCCGATCGCTTTTTTTATTATTTTTAAAATATTTTTTTCTAGCAAATATTTTTGGAAATTGGGAGCCCTAGACGAGTGACTAGTATGCCTATGCTTAAACGCGCTATTACAAAACGTGAAGAAATCACAAAAATTCACATTTTAAATTTTCAAAATTTAAAAGTGATAAATGTGCTTCCGTTTATTTTTGGTTTTTCTTCTATTTAGGTATAATTTTTGTGATAGTTTGATCAAAGTTTTCAGGTTTTGTACAAAAGTACAGTATCTGAACTTCGGCAAAATCGTCAACGATCTAGGTGTTGCAGCTGATAATAAACTCGTTAGCTTTTTTATTCTCTTAGATTTCTCGAAACCTTTCGATAATATCCCGCATAATATTTTACTTGGTTAGCTTGAAATTTACATTAATTTCTCTCCCTTAACTTTTAATTTTCTCTTACTTATCTAATTGAGCCCGTTTTTGTCTTTAATTTTTATTAATGATTTACCGAATACCTTGCTCAAATGGCTCAGTGGTAGAGGTAATACCTTTGGAACGAGAGGGTTCGATTCTTATCTGGAAGTAAATTGTGAAGTGTTTTTTTCTCGTACATAGTTTAAACCTTGGGTTGAGTGACTCGGACTATACTTAAAAATCTAGGTCCAGAGCATCATTTTATGGAACAACTGTCTGTTGTCGATTCAACGAAGGAAACATTTCAAATGTTCGAATAAAAAACATCTTGAGGTATGAGAATTTGTGGAATTCGATAATCGGAGTATTTTCAACTAAAATATTTCCAAGCCCGGATAAGGGTTGATCGTGTGACTATCAACCACACATTGTAAAAAAATGAACCGCCTTGAATGCTCTTTACTTGTTAGGCCAAGGCCGGGCCACGGCTGTGGTGCCATTGATGATGAACACCTTGCTTTATTGTAAATATCACCTTTTCGTTAATGATATGCACTGTGCAGCGTTATAAGTTCTCTACACTGTGTTGCTGACATGAATCGCGATGTGGAGAATTTACTACGGTGTAGTCGTGTAGTACTAATGGATTATTAAGAAATCCAAAGCTATGGTTATATTTCGTCTACTTATTTATATTTAAACTCTACTTAAACATAAAAAACATGCTTATTTATATTCTAATATTAGTTTCACTAAATCCACCCGTATTTGTCATATCATAATTCCTAGGCATAGCACATCGCTGATCTGATCATCTTTCTTTGTTCGTGGGGCTGCATTTTGGAACTCTACCGTTTGTTGTGAAAAATGCTAGAGCAGTGTTGTCGCATTTTGGATCGAATGGTATTGAAGTTATGATAAGAGTGCAACAGCCGGTCTCTCTCCCTCTGTCTTTTCCATTGTAATACTAGGTAAAAGGTAGATTATGTTGTCTATTCTTATTTTATGTACAATGATGATTCTTTTTATTTCTTTTAATAATTTATATTTAATGGACGCATTTATTTTCACAAAGCCTTTATTTCCATGACCACTCCATTCCGACACGTCCTCTTCAATTTTTTAATTTGTTAACATTTAGGTTTAAAACTCAGTCTGCTAAGTGTCTACAGTTAGTGATCGTATTGGCCTTCAGCATGACTTTTATTCACTCTTCATAGTAACGTTGTAAATAATTATACAGAGAAGCGTTTATTCGTTCAATTCTGGAATATACTTCAGTTTCAGCTCTATGAATAAAGTTCAAACTACGTTGTAATATTTTTTACCTTTATTGACCACGGAGAACTGATACTATTTTACTGAACATCTTGACGCCTGAAAAAAGAAGTTTGGAAAAAAATCTATTTCCGTTTACGACCGTTAACATCATTTAATTGCAAAATATCTCTAACATTATAAAACTACTTGGGTATTGCATTTGTAAATTTCCCAAATTGTGGTGTATAATAAAAAACGAATGTTTACCTAAAAATTAAAATTTACCAAATGCACGTAAAATACAATAGAAACCACATTGCTAGCATCACAAACTTTGAAAATTGAAAAAGAGTCTGCATCGCTCGTTGAATGTCTTGTATGTTCGTTCCTTGACAATATCCTCTACGTTCAATTCCGATTGCAGCATACGCAACTACAAAATGATTTTTCATTTATAACTGGAGTATTTTGTGGAATGGTTACTTCTTACCTTTTTCTGTTCAGACTTAAATTTTTTATCTAAAACAATATCGTCCCTGTTTTGTTCACGTCTTTTTTTCAAATCTTTTATACATTCGGCCGTTACGACAATGCATTTTTTGATCGCTCCTTCTCGATCGCTATGGACTACTTGAAGTTGTTCGTACAAATCTTTGCAGGTGCTCTGAGCACTGACTTGTCCTTTAAATGATTCAGTTGGTATGGACGTATTGAGTACATAAATTATTTTGTCATCTACTTCTCGCATCTTTTTTAGTGATTCCTGAAAATCGTAGAGTTTTTGCTTACATAACTGTTGATCATGGAAAATAGTTCTGAGTGTTCTGTTCCAAATAAATGTTGCTTATCAATAATTGTGAAAATTGCAATATTTATTTGAAATGTTTGCAGCAAAGAAACGTTATCAATTAATAAGAAATAATAAAAAAAATATTTATTTTGAGCACTTAATTTGAACTTTGATAAATGAAATTATGTTGAGGTTATGTTATTACCTGGAACAATTGAAAGTCTGTACATTCGTACTTAATTGCCATTATATTAGTAATTTTTGAAGAGAAATTTCTTGTTATATGATAATAATTGAATTTCCAACACAAACCGGTGAAAATTCGTTCTCAAAATATAACTGCTCAACAACAAATCACACGAAGTTTTGACATTTCAGAAAAAAAATCCCTTCCAATACCACGCGGAAAAAGAATCCCTCCATAAAAGATATTAAATTATGTACTAATTATCGAGTATGTTCAATATGCTTCTTTATTGTTTATTGCAAAACAAATTTATTGTACAAAAAATTTTAGTCCAATGGCAATTTCAATCTCTCGTGAATTTCTTTAATCGTTACGTGCTCAATATTAGCTAAAGCACCAATAATAACTTGTCCGGCATCTTTGATATCATTATACTTATGTAGTAAATCCATAATTTCCAGTTTTCGTGATTTCTCATCGGGAAAGCTATTCCAAATTTTATTTACTTCTTTCAATTCTTCTTTCAATTTTTCCAGATTTTCATTAGAAAAGGTATCATTTTTCAAATTCTTAGACATTGTAATTATCTGAAATTTAAAAACAAAAACCTATTTAAAATGAACACAAATGGAAAGTACCCTCTAAAATATATGAAACTAAAACTGATTGAACGCACCCCTCTCACATTTGTACTAAATTAAAAATTTAATTTTTTCAAGTGACACCCTGCAATTTTACAATTTTTTTTTATAAATTTCGTGTTCTCTTCGATTAAACCATTTAATTTCGTTACACATTGAACGAGAAACGTAAGTAATAATTTAAATAGATCATTATAAACTAATTTACCTATTTCACAACAAAAAAGTGTAATTATTGCAATAAACGGTGTGGATTTTCCACTAAAAACCACGATGGTTTGTCACAGTACTTTATCAAATTTTAACATGGCGTCGAAAATCTGAGACAACTACTGTATGACGTTTTTTTTCAAACCTAAAGATTTTTTTGGAAAAAGGTTCTTTTTATTCAAATTGTTTGATATTATTTCATTTTGTATATTTAATATTCAATTTTGGTAATTTGATTAATAGCAATAAAATCAAGTAATTACTAAGTGTAATTGAAGTGTGGTGCTAATCGTCAATTAAAGATCATAATTAATTTATCTCTCCTATTCCTAGTTATATTATCCTTATTGTTTAAAAAAATTACTAGGTAATTCCAGTTGGTTAGCTTTTTCTTACAAATGATTGAATTCTCATCAACAACTTCGTGTCATGTTTTTAAATTCAGGAAAAACGAAAAACTCCACCCAAAAACGACAAATCATAGTTTAAAAAAACGTCAAATTACTTCTAGGCCTAAATAATATCATTTACACACATTCGACCAAAAACATCATTTACTTGTACCGGTCCACGTGGCAAACATAAGGCATAAAACATATCGAAACAATGTCACCGCCATGTGTTGGATATTTTGTTAATGAGGGAAGGAGCAAATTTCATTCCTAACTACTTAGTTCTATGTTTAATTGTGGAAGAACATCTACAGTTTACAGTGTCTTAAAATGGAATTCGAAACATTTGCTTATAGACAAAAACATATATTGGGCGCACAATGTTCTCAATAAAAACTCGTTACAGAGTGGCTCCATTATTGAACCTTATCTGATAAAGAAGTATTTAAGTTCAAGGTACAAAGCTTACAGTTAGTATTTTTAGCGTCGTTGGGTTCCATAGGGATGCGACTTATTATAATTTTCCAAAATTTCTATTCTATCTTGAACTATTCCCTCCGCATTCTCTCCTATCATTATCATTCAGTCAAAAGTATTTTTAAGGTAATTTTGACTAAAGACAAGTTACGGTGGTAACCAAGACAGTCTTAACCTTTATGGAATTTATTAGACCTCCAATTAGATGGCCCTACTTGGGGATTAAATGATCAGAATAAAATGTCAAATAAAATTATGGAACCTCTTCCCTTCGATAACGGTTTTATAATGAAAATAATATCTATTTTTTAGATGTCTGGCATAACTCACAAACACCGCTACAAGAATG
The DNA here is from genome assembly GCA_026745375.1 of Platyura marginata. NCBI lineage: Eukaryota > Metazoa > Arthropoda > Insecta > Diptera > Keroplatidae > Platyura > Platyura marginata. The sequence continues at coordinate 28,001 of JANSTT010000709.1, forward strand.
TTGGCCTTGATTCGACAGAAATGCGTCGTCGACGCGAAGAGGAAGGAATCCAATTAAGAAAACAAAAACGCGAAGAACAATTGATCAAAAGACGAAATGTGGACACGAATTTTATGGACAGCGAAATTGATTCAACAGTGCCAGTAATTCATTAATTTTAAATTATCAAAAATATCATCATAAATTTGTATCCTTAAAGGACATTGAACTTCAATCATCTAATTCATCAACGGTTAATACTCACATGATCGAACTTCTATATAGTCTTGATGAGGCCGATCAATTAACTGCCATACAAAAGTTTCGAAAACTTTTGTCAAAAGATCCAAATCCACCAATTGCAGAGGTTATTGAAGCTGGCATTGTACCACGATTTGTAGAATTTTTACGAAATAGTTCCAATGCAACATTGCAGGTGATTTTTTTTCCAAATTTTCACATTTAATTGTATTTTGATGGAAATAATCGAAATTCGGATAGTTTGAAGCTGCATGGGCATTGACAAATATTGCGTCTGGTACCTCACTACAAACACGAATGGTTATTGAAACAGGAGCTGTACCAATTTTCATTGAATTACTATCAAGTCCACATGAAGATGTTCAGGAACAAGCTGTATGGGCCCTTGGTGGGTTTTTGTTTAACTCCATTAGCATGTTTTCGAATTTATTTGATGAACTTTTTTTGTTAATTTTTAGGTAATATTGCTGGCGATTCACCTGATTGTAGAGATCATGTTTTAAATGCAGGTGTACTTCCACCATTACTTGAGTAAATATTTTAAAATTCATTTATGTCATTTTACATTTTTCACTCTCTTTCCGTCTTAACTATTATAGAGTTTTAAGCAATAAAGATCGACTAACAATGACACGAAACGCTGTTTGGGCTCTATCAAATTTGTGCCGTGGTAAAAATCCACCAGCAGATTTTGATAAGGTTGTCCGTGGCTTACCGATATTGGCACGACTACTATTTCATACAGATCCGGATGTACTCAGTGATACATGTTGGGCAATAAGTTATTTATCGGATGGGCCAAATGATAAAATTCAGTCCGTTATTGATGCTGGTGTTTGTAGGCGACTAGTTGAGTTATTGATGTAAATTAAATCACTCCTCTTTCGGGATGGAGAAAAAAAGAGAGAAAATATTATTTAAAATGATAATTTTAGGCATGAACTTCAAAATATAGTTTCGGCAGCGTTGCGTGCTGTTGGTAATATTGTAACTGGTGACGATATGCAAACTCAGGTTATATTAAATTGTGGTGCATTGCCATGTATTTTGAATTTATTAAATTCGGATAAGGAAACAATAAAAAAAGAGGCTTCTTGGACAATTTCAAATATAACGGCTGGCAATCGACAACAAATTCAGGCAGTTATTGATGCGAATATATTTCCGGTTTTAATACGAATTTTAAAAATTGCCGAATTCAAAACACGCAAAGAAGCTGCATGGGCTATTACGAATGCAACAAGTAGTGGAACAGCGGAACAAATTAAATATTTGGTAAAATAATTTTTTTTTTATAATTTATGGACTTTTTCCGAATTTAGATTTTTTTTAGGTATCTGTAGGTTGTATACCGCCAATGTGTGAACTTTTAACAGTAATGGATTCAAAAATCGTACAAGTTGCCCTCAATGGATTAGACAATATTTTAAAAGCCGGCGAATTACATAACGCAAAACCAAATCCATATGCAGTTCTAATTGAGGAGTGTTATGGTGAGTAGTTTAGTTTATTTAATCAATCAATTCTGTTCCTAATATGATGATTGCATTTGTGTAAATCAAAAATCAACCTAATGAAAGTATCCATTTAGTTTTTCTGGGCCCAAAATTCACGTAATCCACTAGGAATTTTGTTGTTGCTAATGGCAGGATGTTTGTTATGCCATTTTACTGTTGCCAACAATTCTTCATCTACGGTTCTACGCCAAGTTTTAGCCGGTATTCCGAGTCGACGACTGTCCTGTGGATTCCAGCAAAGAGTCTGCTTTAATATATAATATCCAGCTCTACTTCCGATTCTTAATCTCATCAGCAGCTCTGTTTTGTTCCGTTCGTTTCCAAAGTTCTTCATTAGATATCCCGGTCCGGCCATCATTTTATTCCTAGTCGCTTAGTAAAGTGCAGCCACATTCTTTTTGGATTCAGTTCACGACATGTAAAAAGATGTTGTTTCGTCCTTTTGTTTTCATTGCATAAAGTACAGATGTCAGAATTTAAAATGTTTAATCTTTTTAAGTGTAGTGCCAAACTCCCGTGTCGAGTCTAAAATTTCTTAGGTTTTTTTAGTTCTTAGATATCGAGCAATTTTAACAGCGATTAGGCGACTCCAAACGAGTTTATTATCGAAGATAATCCCTAAGTTTTAACTAAAGTTGCGATAAGTCAACTCCCATTAAACAAATCGTTAATTAAAATGGAAAATAAAGAGGGGTCCAAGAACAGGGTGGGCTAAATAAATTTTTTTTTTTAAAATGCAATAAAACAAAGTTCTCAATATTTTTTCAAATTTATTTTTTCATTGTAAAGAACAATCCTTCCGATTAATTATGGAATACTATTTCATTCATATGACTGCCTCGGCTGACCTTGACGTACCCCATACGGTCGGTCCAATTTTTGAGCACATTTTCGATGGTATGCGGCATTATATCGTCAATGGCAATGCGAATATTGTTCTTGAGAGCGTCATTCGTTGCTGGTTTATCGGCGTAACACTTATCTTTGACGGCACCCCAAAGATAATAGTCCAACGGCGTCAAATCACAGCTCCGAGGCGGCCAAATCACATCAGCATTTCGGCTGATAATTCGATCTTCGAAGACAGTGCGCAAAAGATCTATTGAAACGTGTGCTGTGTGGCACGGAGCGCCGTCTTGTTGAAACCAAAGTTGCCTATGTCCTCCTTTTCAAGTGCCCGGGAACAAAAAATCGTTTATCATGGCGCGGTAGCGCTCACCATTGACAGTAACGGCGGCTCCTTGCTCATTTTCAAAGAAAAATGGCCCAATGATGCCACCGGACCAAAATCCGCACCAAACAGTCACTCGTTGAGGATGCATCGGCTTCTCTACGATCACGTGCGGGTTCTCCGTGCCCCAAATGCGACAATTCTGCTTGTTTACATAGCCGCCAAAATGAAAATGCGCCTCATCCAAATTTTCGCACACATTCTGCAACATTACCATGATTTTCGAAGTAATGTTTCAATATTTCCCAGCGTTGTTCAAGCGAATACACAACCATTTTCGTTCAGCGGAAGGATAAAACTAACTTTCTATCAAATCAGAAGTGACATAACCCTTACCATACTCAAAATAACCGCTAGTTCAAAAATATATATGTAGAGCACCAATCTTACCAGGAAAATGTCTTAAGATAAATCTTTATTAGTGACTTACTTGGAAATTTGAGTTTCTAAGTCAAGCATGAAGAGAAGGTATCCATTGAAAAGAGTTCTATAGATGGAATTCAAAGGTTCATGTCTATAATTGTAAAGAAAAAAGGTAAAATCACAATTACTTTACTTTATGCAAGGAAATACACCAGACAACATTTATGCTTACATGTAGTAATTTGTTATTGGTTATTGTTGTGAATGGGATATCTTCATAATTGAACGAGTAGGCTAGGAGATTTGCCAAGAAATTATACTTAAACTTGATTTAAATCTTTAGAAACTTGTGACTGACTTCAAAGCACCATTGAAATTTCACATGGTAATGTTTCACTGTGTAATCCTGCGCCTTTACTAAACATATTTTTGGCTTGATTGATGACATCGCTCGGTTTATATCGGTTTAAGTCTTCCTTATGTTAATGTCTTGTCATAAATGACAAAACATAAATAAAGTCATCGATAAAGTTATGAGCGAAGGCATATAACTGAAAATTAAGAAACAAAATGGGAAAAGTGTAATTTTTTTGGTCTGTGTTTGAATTGTACGGTTGTTTTTGTTTTTTTTCTTGAAACATGACGTCATCCGGACTGCTTGATATTTTCGGTCAACTGATATGTTAAGACATGACACTACCCCATCAGAAAGTTTTTTCAGAACATCAGGCAGGTCATGAGACGACACATGGAACATTCTCCCTGGATGAACATTCCCCCTGGATGAATTTGTCATCCCCCTTGGGAGATTTTGTCCATATCAATGAGCCCGAAAACGGCATTTTACTGGAGATGTAGTTGTTCTGACATGATTTTTTGTTCTTCAACTAGATTTGTCAAGGAATTGTAGATTATGAGCTGAATTGATTGGACCATTACAAAAATGATTTTCTATTTTATTGTCTACTTACACAAACACCGTTTTTCTCTATTTTCAGGTTTAGACAAGATTGAATTCCTCCAATCGCACGAAATTAAAGAAATTTACCAAAAAGCATTTTACATAATCGAACAATATTTTGGTAGCGAAGAGGAAGATATCAGAGTAGCACCATCATCGGACAATAATCAATATCAATTCGATCCCGATCAATCAGTGCCAATGGGTGGTTTTCAATTCTAACCAAGACATTTGTTTGTCTGAACAACTGACATAAATATTATTTTTTATTTTTAAGTTGTACGTGACAAAAAATTTTTGGCGACATTACACACACATATACATACACACGCGCGCACGCACATATCATAAAATGAAACAAATAAAAATCTACCTACAGAGTCTAACTAAATATATGGGTATGTGTGTGTGTGTGTGTGCCTGTGTGTGCACATCGCCAACAAGTATGCTGTGCTGTGACTGTGTTTGTGAATGCAATCATTTATGAATGTAAAAAAGAAAAACAAACAAAAAATTGTTTTACAATAATTTTGTGAATAAGTGCGATAATTTTGGCTTAATTTTTTTGTATGCATTATGAATGTATAAATGCTGTGTATATTAAAACTGATTGTAAAGAAATAAAAAAAAAAAAATGAAAAAATTGAAAAAATAAATGAAATTTGACTAAAGTGTGATATCATGGACGATTATAAGAAGAAAAATGAGTACGCAAATGATGAGCACTCTACTTGAGTGGTTAACAATTAAAAGTTTGTGAACAAACAGATAAGAAAACAGTGTCATCTTTTCTTTGCTATTGGATAATTATTATTGTTTTTACTCACATTTATATCATAATAAGACACTGATGAATTAATCCGTATAAACGACAAAAAACTGATGAATTTAATTTGTCCACATGTATACCTAATATGTGTATAATGTACATACTTGTTCTCCAATAAATAAAAAAACAACACAAAAAACTTCTTTTTTTGTGCACAAATTATTTTGAAAATTTACCAAATGACGCAAAAACATGGACCACACTAACGTAAACAAATTCCTCTTTGCAGCGCACTAGTCTTTGGGTGGACTCCTTATAGTTTTCTGTTCAATGTTACCGACCTTCAGTTGGCGATATTTTGTTCTTTATATACTATATTACTACCTTTTAGCCCCCTTACGTGATTTTTATCTAATTTTCCAAATATTTGTTTCCAATTTTACAGGACCAAATAATTTTCGACATTTCTCGGTTCTGTTGTCAAGTGAATTTGTCTTCCGTTCACGGTTCTTAATTAGCTCGCCACTACTGTATTTAATGGTCAACGAAAAATTTTTTTTAGAGCATTAATATGGAAATGATTGCAAGGTCCTTACTGAATACTCGACCTTTAAAGATTCCTTAACAAAAATAGGAATCTTAGCTGACTCTTCCAACTATGACTCCTGCTGCGAAGACAATTCCACTTTCTAGAGAAGTGTATGGCTTTTACTTAAACGTGGCGCGGGGGGGGGGATAATTGGTAACGCATTTTTGAACCCAGCCATACTGTGGGATACTTATATGTGGGACATCCTAGCTTTCATCTAGACTAGACTAGAAGGTTTTTCTGAAAGTATCGGACTTATCTGAAAGAGACAATAGTCTGTTTTTGTATCGCCATTTGCCAATCTTCAAACAAAAAAAACAGTATAGAAAGAATTATAGGCTAACCCGATTAAACAGTATTATACTGATGAACTGTACGGTCAGATATGTTGAAATCTATAGACTCTAGGCCTAGGGACTTGCGAATTGTTCGGGAAGAAGAGTACCGATTTTGCATCGTATAATTCACAATTTTCCGGTTCGTCCGGGTCGTAATTTTCCCAGAGTTCTTAGAATTTTGTCTGTGAGTCCCCAAAAAAACTAGTTTTATATCAATTTTTATTACTATTCGCCAAACAGTTTCGCGATTTATGCCCAATTTTTTAGCAATCTCTCTGTACGAAAGTAAATTTGATTTTGTTAACTCAGATGCAACTGATTTTTGAGATGTCTTTTCCCCCCATTTCTTAGAATTGACATAATCCCATTAATTTTCTTATCCTGGATTAATATTTTCACTCCAATTTTAATTTCTTTAAAGAAAACAAGCTTTACTTACCGATACAATTATAAATTTTATTAAAAGAAAAAGAAAATTCCACTGCACATATGCAAATTTTGACTTATTATCATTACCAAATATTTTACTAAAATGGCGAATAATTAAAGATGAGGGAACAGAGGCCCAATGGTACACAAAATTGTTGACGAATACTTCTAATCCATTGATGGTTTTCCAAAATTTCAAAAAAAAATTCAATTAAAAATAACCAAAATAGAAGCATTTTCTCAGGCATATACTAGTGTCACAAGTTCATTGGCAACATACTGTAATATAGCCGTGTGAGTACTTGTTTATTATGTACGACTTTGTTCGTGTCTATTTTGACTGTACAACAAATATATGTTAAGTATATTAAAAACAATTGATTAAATGATTAAAAACCTATTCCGAACGTATAATCGAAAGTGCATCGACATAACATGTATAATTAAGGACACATCCCAAGAAATCGGAAAATTTATTATTAGTATACCTCAACCTGCCCCTAAGATTTTGTTGGAGGAGCGAATGCAATTTGACTGTATGTAGAGGTAACGCAGTATCAACATTGGCAACGCCTTTTAGAAACAGTGACGTATTCAGCTTAGGCATAAATATTGAATTTTATATAGTGCAATGAGGTTAGATTTTAATGTATAAAAATCTCGAAGAATCTGTTTCAAAGCTGAGTTTTTCAGAATATGTTCCTGAAATATTCCTCAATCATTTGTCCCAAGTCCCATAAGAATCCATTGGAAAAATCTGGAGAAAATTAAGAAAAACTTTTTTTTTACAAGTTTTTTTTCGTTGTTAGACCAATGTCTTTATTTACTACCAAAATCAAAAATTTTTATTTGTAAATTATTTAGAATTAAATGGTCTATAAATGTCTGGAACAGCACTTTTTCCTACATACCATCTACAACTTATATTTAACGTTAAACATACTTGTACTATAAGATTGCACGGGTGACATTTATAAGGCTGTGACACCTAATTCTTTAATATATTTGTCTAAGACAGCGATTCCCAAATGAAGGGTCGCGACCCAACTAAAATTGAGTCACGTAAAATTAAAAATGTGCGTGCGTTTATCAAACATTTAAAATTCTTTATATCATATCATCAATAAGTGAATATGTATTGTACTAAAACTAAGCTTTTTTTTACAGAAGTTATTCTGTAGTGTAAACCATTCTTCAAAATATTTGACATTTCACATTCAATCATTGGATTGTATAGGTGGGCTACCAAATTAAGGGGGGAGACCTAGTTAGAATTTTCAAAAAAACGATTTTTTTCCCATTTCCTAAAACTAGAATATCTTACGAATATTTTCCGACCAACTACATGTAAATCGGACCATTATTCGTCGAGATATAAAACTTTGAAGGGTGCCGTGTCTGAGACATATAAAGTAAAA
>JANSTT010000720.1:0-35834 GCA_026745375.1 Platyura marginata
AAAAAGACCATAAAAGGTATAAAAATAAATGATAAAGTTGATTTAATAGTGTAATTTCTGAGAAACTGATAGTGGGCTTTAATAGGACGAGTTACCTTAGAATTAGTTTATTTGAAAAATCTTAATATTAAATATAATTTGAATAAAATTAAAAAAAAAAACTTACTTTTTTTACAAATTATTGAATTGTAACTCTCTGTCAAAACTGTGTGACAATTCAGTGATCTTTTGTTTTTTATCAATAAAAAAATCATCAATTTCATCACCATTCGACGTTGATTCCAAACGTTTACGTCGATTATTTTGACATGTAATCGATTCACCTTCTTCAACGTCACTTGCCTGATATTGCATATAAATCGGTGCAATTCGTTTGCCCGATTTTTTCAATAAATACGGATCAAATGGAAATGTCGTATCAAGACAATCATCCGGCATTGATACATCATTTGTGTAGACAAGGGCCAATTTACGTCGTGCATTACGTTCGAGTATCGTATGACAGTAGGCAAGTTGATAGGCTCGTGTTACGCCAGCGAATGCGGTTGCCACCTCTGATCGACATGCACGCAATGGATTCAGATGACAACTGACCAATGTCGATAGTTGTAGTGTATTTAAAAATAATAAGTCTACAACAAAGATTCAATAAATGAAAATATTCAACAATTATTTGATCATTGCATTGATCCGGAATGTACGTACTTTTGGGACTATTTGTCAGATCGCGACTTCTAAACGAAATTATATAAAATATTGCTTGACAAACGGAATAGAATACTAAATGAGCTCGAAGTTGATGAATGTTATTTCCGGAATCACATCTTTGTATATATTGATGGGCCCATGAGCATAATTCTTGTAGTTTGTCTTTGATTATTCCAATCGGTATATATTTGCCACGTGCCAATAAACTAGTCATATAGTTGACAGCTGCTTGTCGGGTAGCCGGTGCATCGTTGGGATCACAGATTTTACGCCAACAAACATTTAAAAATGATTCGACTATTGTTACCTACAAGTTATGCATATTTTCTACACATTTGAGATGACTAATTGCGCATAGTATTACCTTAAAACTGCAATAGTAAAATATTACGTATTGTACATGGTGACTGTTATGAGTTGGTAAGATAATTTTATCGAAAATGTTGATCAGTATGTTAAATAAATTGGTTGATTTGCTGGCAATGGTTGTGCTTTTGAAATCATTTTCAACATATTCGAGTAGTTTCTCCATGCAAATGTCCAATGTTTCAGCTTTTTCATTTTTCATTTCATCTTCAGCAACTGTTATTGATTTAAGTTGTTTAATGGCGAAATATTTACGACAACAGTTCGAAGATTATCGGTAAGTGAGAGAGAGAGAGAGATAGAGAGAGAGAGAGTGGCACATGTCCAAAAAATATCAAGATTGGTATAGAAATATGACAGTTTCATCAATAAAAAAAAGAAAAAAACTAGAAGTAAAAATAAAAACCGGAAGTGGAACCAAAACCAGAAGTGGAACCAAAAAGCGGAAGTTCTCAGTATCAAGGTTTCATCTTCACCTTGATACTGAGAACTTCCGCTTTTTTAAAGTTGAGATCCTAAATCTGAGAAGTGAAAGGCAAAATTTGACAAAGAGAATATTATGAATAAGACAGTCAAATGCTTTAGAAAATTGTAACTAATAGAATACAGGTAGCTCTCGTACAATACGGTTTCAATCTAACACAATAAGAAAATTACGGAAATTCTCGTTTAACACGGTATACTATAGCATGGTTTTACTATAATATGATAAGAAAATTACGAAAATTCTCGTATGTGTTATACATACAACACGCAATTATGTTGAAACGTAATTACCGTGTTATAGAAGAGATATCTGTTGTAGTAATGTCCTAAGCAAATAGGGAACAAATGGTTTAAACAATTTAGTTTCTATATATACACTTACAATGTTTGACTTCACCAACTTCTATATTAAACATTTCCTCATCTTCATCATCTTCACCATATTCTGCATTTTCGATTTCACTTCTGGGCGCATTCACATCTAATAGCAATAATCTTAAAGCGAAAATAATTTTAAAATTAGATTTAAATAGATCAGTTAATGATTAACATACTTTTTAAATAATAGCTGCAGCAAATCCTCTTTATACATTGGTCTATACTCCAGCAACCAAAATACATTGTAAACATAGCCAGCCACAACATACGATGGTTTCGTATAATATGGAAAATACTTTTCGATAGCCTCCAGTAATATTGATTGACTCATTGGTATCACATCCAATATAACATTAATCGTTTCATGAACATATTGTAGACAAACTTTTAATTCGTCTGCCGGAGTGGCCAATTGCCAACGCGATTGATCGCTATTCTGTGGTACAAAATTTGACACAAGTCTGTTAATGACAATCTTTGTATGTTTACTGTGGGCGGACAATAAATCAATTTGGAATTTTTGATATTCCAAAATGATGGTCGAATTACGCTTCAACCAATTCAATGAAAGCAGAGCTTCAACGAATATACAAAATTTCGAATCCAGTAAATCGACACAAAGACGACTTTCTTCAATTGCACGTAGACAATCTTTTTCGCTGAGCTCTTCATCTTTTATCATGGCCAAATATTCATGGTAATCTATAACTTTTACGTTGCGAATTGCATTTTCTAGTATTTCACGTAGCTTTTTGTCATTCATCAAATCAAATCGTACTCGATTTTTGGCAATCTCTCGTAACTTGTTTCTATTGTCGGCCACATAATTCTTAAGTATAGATGTTCTTGATGATACTATAGACATTTTGCTAATGTTTCTTATAGATAGATTAATAAATATAGTTTTAAATATGGGAATTTCAACACAATTTTCACACGTCTACCGCTACTTAGGTTAGGTTATATTGTTCGTAATTGTCTACAATTAGAGTGCACTTCTATCTTTCACTTTGCTTTTAATGTGTATCCAGAACTTTAATTTATTGAATTGTAAAATATGATGTTGGCAATTTGCTAACATTTTCTTTAATAAAATTAAAATGAAATTATTTCCCAACTTGCAACCATATCCACGAGGTTTTCAATAGAGATTGTAGTATTTTATTTTGACAACAGCAAAACGTTTTTCTCGCTCTAACATACTAATAATTTCAATTTATATGTCCTTTTCTAAATGTTGCGAGTTATCTCATAATATTATCCGGGACGGAAAATTTGAACATTCGAATCGAAAAATCGTATTTGTTTTTTAATGGTGAATATAACTAAATAAATAAATAAATTCATAGGTTATGTTCATTTTCCTTAGATCTTTAATTGAAATCTATAAAATTAATTTTAAAAGAAAATTGTTATATTATTCGTATTTTACATTTTTTGGAAAGCATTTTCAGCTTATATTTTAAAAGTAGAAGATTGGTTTAGTACTTTTATCATTTTTCATGGTAAAGTGTAAAAACGAACATGACTGAATCCATTTTTTTTACACACGAATTTTTACACATAAAACAGCTGATTTGACATAATTTCTAATACTAGCTAATTTATATGAAAACTAAAAATTTTCCTATCATAAAAATTAAAGTAAAGATTTCAAGTTAGAAAGTGTAAATAACCTTAAAAACAAATACTACTACTACTAAGGTAAAGTTTATGTTTATTGCTAGAATTATGCATACATTTCGAACTCCTATTTTTCAGTAGTAAATTTCATTATGCAAAGATTCAGCGGTGCCTTGCAATTGACGGATTTAGACGATTTTATAACACCGTCACAGGAGTGTATAAAACCAGTTGAGATAAAAACAACGAAAAGCAAAACTGGCTCCAAAATTACAATACAAAACGATGGTTACTATGAAACATCCGAAGTAAGTAATATTTCCATAATATTGGATCCAAAATCACAGATTCCTTGGTGTGGGTCTTCTCCATGAACTAGTATTACAAATAGTTAAAATGATGTTTTCAGTTTGGAACACAAAAACTTCAAAAAGTCGAAATCACATTAGCAGATTGTTTAGCCTGTTCCGGGTGTATTACGTCTGCTGAGGGTGTACTTATAACACAACAAAGTCAAGAGGAGGTATTAAAAATTTTAAATGAAAATGACGACTACAAAAAAGCTGACCGTCAAGATCAAGTCAAAGTAATCGTTTTTACGGTGTCTCAACAATCGGTTTTATCACTGGCGCACAAATATAATTTAAGTGCTGAAAGTGCAGCTCAAAAATTAGCCGGTAGAAAACACCAGTTTAATAGAAATAAATGTTTTTTTTTTATCATAAATTGATTTATTTTAAGGCTACTTTAAAGAAATTGGTGCTGACTATATTCTAAATACAAAAATTGCTGACGATCTTGCTTTGATCGAAAGTGCACATGAATTTGTTGAACGATTTAAATCGGAAAAGCTCGACAAAGTACAGACAAATTTACCAATGCTGGCCTCTTCTTGTCCTGGTTGGGTTTGCTATGCCGAAAAAACTCACGGGAATTTTATACTTCCATACATTTCGACAACAAGATCACCACAACAAATTATGGGCATGTTAGTGAAACAGTTTTTGGCCGCAAAATTAGGATTAAGTTCGGAGAAAATTTATCATGTTACGATAATGCCGTGTTATGATAAAAAATTGGAAGCATCTAGAGATGATTTTTACAGTGAGGTTACTAATTCCAAAGATGTCGACTGTGTTATTACATCAAGTAATATACAACTTGTCTCTACGTACATAATTTTTTAATTTTGTAAATTCCTAGTTGAAATCGAACAAATGCTAAATAACAAACAGAAATCTCTGCAGGATTTCCAACCACAATCGCTAGATTGGCCCTGGGGAACACCAGAACCTAAAAACTTTGTCTGGGCTCATGAAAGTTCCGGTTCCGGCGGATATGCTGATTATATTTTTAAATTTGCCGCAAAAGAGCTGTTTGACATTGGCGGCAGTAAATTGGAGTATAAGAATTTGAGAAATCCCGATTTTAGAGAAGTAATTTTGGAACAAGATGGAAACGTACTTATGCGTTTTGCCATTGCCAATGGATTTCGAAATATTCAAAATTTGGTGCAAAAATTAAAACGTGGCAAATCATTGTACCATTATGTTGAAGTGATGGCATGTCCTTCGGGTATGTTTTTATTGAGAAAGTAATTCATTTATCACCATTTAGAAAATAATATTTGAACCTTTTGAATGTGGCAAGATAAATAATTTTTAAGAATATTTTTTTCTATTTTAAAACAATTTCAAATTTGAAAAATCCATAAATGCCACCATTTTGCAAAAAAAAAAAATTAAATTAAATTAATGGACCAATTTCAAGCTGATCCATTTAAGAATGATGCATATTTAAATTAGTTTCAGGGACCATTTAAAGAAAATTTCTTTTTGTGTTCTTCAATTTTGATAATCAATTCTATCTGGTAATATAAGAACAAACAAAAAATCCGTTACACAATCCAAACGTGTGCCGACATAATTTTCATTAAAAACAACTCCCTACCTTAGTTGAGCCAAAAATAATTAATAAATTTAATTTAAACTATAGGCTGCCTAAATGGTGGAGCACAAATACGTCCAGAAATCGGTATACCAGCACGAGAACTTACCGCCCAACTAGAAATCGTATACAATCAATTGCCCAAATCGATTCCCGACAATAATGATGTCAAACATGTTTACACAAATTATTTGGATGGAATGTACAGTGATAAGACAAAGTCATTGCTCCACACAAATTATCATGCTGTGGAAAAAATGAACACAGCACTTAATATTAAATGGTGAATCAGATGTTAAGATATGATGGTTGTTTGTAGGTAATTAAAAAAAATCAGTACACGTATGCTATTTTTGATGCAACAAATTGTTATTATACAGAACACACCTACCCAAAATATCCGAGACACAAGGAGTACCTTACCTAGCTATATAAGTATTTATATTGTCTCTTATGGAAAATTAATGTAAAGCAAAGAATCGCATTTACAACACCCATCAAAACAAACTAATATTTATAGCTTCCATTAACCTAACTGGTTTTTTTTTCGTTTTGTGTGTTGTATTTGTTGATACGAGAAAATTTTGATCTTGACATTGCCGTAAGCAACAAAACACGTTCTTGCGTTCGAATTGCATAAAATTTTAAGAAGAAACAATGAACCTACTTATTATTATTATTATTATTATTATTATTATTATTATTATTAACAAATACGAAACATAGAATATTATGTCCGTAGGTACAAATAGTTTGTTAGTTCTTTTTTTGGTCGTTTTCTGTCTACGTTTAGATGTCTAGAATGAAATGAAAAGTTGAAAGTCAAGATGTTCTTTAAGAGCAATTAAAGTGTTGCATATTTCTTCATAGTAAAATCGGTTGGTTGTAGATAATGATAAATGGTATTTTTCTTACGTATTAATGCAGAGATGAGTAAATCAAAATGTGAGAATTTCCATCACTTTTAAATATTTTTTTTTGGTTGCAGTAGCCTAAACGTTGTCTAAACAGATTATTTTATCATTAAAAATAAAAGCCACCAAGAATAATAATTTTATTTCATCTTTTTACTGTTTGCGGTCAATTAAATCCAAATTCAAAGAATCAGAAATAGTTTTTTTTTTCTACAAAAAAATTTGCCATTCTCATTAGTAATTGTAGTAATAATTAGATCACAATGTCCTCAAAAAATGTCCTCTAAAACTGCAGGTTTCCATTAACAAAATGTTTATGTCGAATCTCAAAAGTCATCTTGCCCAATGTGACATTGATCTAACATTGATCAATGGAAATAAATTATTTAATCGGGCACGTTCTACGCAGACCAGAGAATCCTGCAAGCAAAGCCTTGATTCGGAACCCCAAAAACCTGGACGACCTAAAAGCACATGGAAACGATTGACAATAAAAGAGCTAAAACCAATTGGGATAATGTGGAACCATGAGCATAGGCCCTGAGCCATGTTCAAGACTACCTAACACACTTGACTCAGTAATCGCCGGGTAGGCGAGAAAATGCCTTCCACTAAAATGAATGCAAAAAATGTTCTTAAAACTAACAAAAGTGGAAATAAGGACACTAACGGGACTTTTATCAGGCAACTGCCACCTAAAATACCACATACATAAGCTAGGACTGGTCGAAGACAATATCTGCAGACTATGCATGGAGGATGAAGAAACGGCTGAACACGTGCTATATGAGCACAATACCTCAATGAAGATAGGGGAAGCACGGTCCAGAGAAATACCGACCTTCTTTAAAAAGTTACTGGGCTAAACTGTATGAGGGCATGACACAATAGACTTTATATAGGTCGCAGTGTCTTGTGGCTTTAGTGGCATAAACACCTTTAAAATACAATACAATACAACATGGAACGAGATTGGTGCCTTGGCAATGGATCGAGACGCTTGGCCACTACTGGTTTCAGCCCTATACCCCACTTGGAAGGGTTAAAGCATCGAAACGAAGAAGAAAGAATAATTAGGTCAGAATAACAGTTAACCCTTTGAGTATATAGTTAATCTATCTAATCTAAGTTCTATTCCCATCAGGGTCAAGATAAATATTTTTATGGTGCTATATTTTATGACATTCCAAAAAAAAAAATCAATAAAAAACAATTCCTTTCAAAACAAAAAGAACGTAAAAGCTTTTTCTATAAGTATAATGATAAAAAAAAAAAACTTAAGGAAAAAAATACCAAATGAAAAATCATTAATAATAAGGCATATTATTCAGCCTAAGATAACATTATCATCCCAAAGTGACACAATTATTAATCAATTCTTATATATTTCTTTACTATACCACTTCCACATAGGTAACATCATCAAGAGGTGTATGGTGTAGGTACTTTACCTATCTACCTATATACCTATAAATGCCCCTACATACAAAACTAATTATTCAGAAATGTCTTGTTATTCTTTCACCAATCTGCATATTAAAGCCAAAAACCTTTTGGTGACATAAAACGAGTTCTTCAGAACAGAAGTGGTCGTTTAAAAAGCATCGAGTATAAAAGAAGAACGTCCACATATAAATGGTAACAGTCGGAAGTGTGGTTCCATCAATATACAATTCGGAACGTAATTTTAGCCAATGGGACGATAAAAATCGTATAAAAGTTGAAACGTGGTGTTGTTGTTGAAATTTGTACTTTATTCTGAAAGTATCCCTCCGAAAAGAGGATTTTTAACGGTGAATTGTTGTGTTTGTGCCACTAAGTCGGTTACGTATCTTAACAAACAAAATATTTGGTGAGAATCTGTGCCAGAATAAAAAAAAACAAAAAAAAAAACTGCAAAGTGACGGTTATCCCAAATGTAGGAAGCGCCAAGAAGGTTTGTTGAACTTTTGTGATTTATTTTTTTGTATTGTATTTTTTAAATGTTATTTACAGTAAATTGGATTGTTGGTTAATTGAATTGTCGCCATATTTAAATTTCAATCGTAAATTTCGAGTGAAGCAAGCAAAAACTTTATAAATTATTTCTAAATATATAAAAGTTAAATTTAGTTTATAGTTTAGAGTTTAGAAGACTTTAGAGTTAGAGTTTAGAGTTTAGAGTTTAGTTCGGAGTTCGGATCTTAAAAATCGACCCTTGCGATAGAAATGGACTTGTTATATGTGGTCGTACATAATAATCTGATTTAGCGCCTAGGTTCCCTCAAAAAAAAAACAACCCATGATGATTGACTTATTATTTATTATAAAGAACTCATGTTGTTCGATTTCTTATTAAATAATTGGGGCCTTGTTCTAGGATTTCTTTGTTTTAGAAAAATGTTTTATTACCCAGATATTGAACATTATCGTCTATGAATCATGCAAGTAAGGCAAATACGTGACAATAATAAATGGAATATGGTGGCAATGATCGTTATCAAAGTCAAAAAAACAATGTGTCGTTGTATAATAATGTGACGGTTAGATTAAAAGCCTTCACTAATATTATGATTAAGTCATTACTATGCAAAACACAACTAAACACATCTAAACACAATTTTTTTGTTTGTTTTGCTATTTGAAATAATCCCCTTGCTAGCCGGTAAGTACCTAAGTATATTATTATATTTAATATATAATATTATAAAGAGCGTTATGTTATCAACCTTAACATAACCGCTTATATCCGGAAATGCCAATGACATTAATGTATAGAGACAATTATGCTAAAAATATTTTGACCAGGAGGATCATTTCGTCTAGAGTCTAGACAATTCATTGTTATCATGAAGTCACAATTCTCAATTTTGTGTGGAAACATATTTTTAGATTAGGTGCCATACACATACACAATATTCCATACACATTTCAAAGATGGCGGCATGTTCCAGAAACGTGTAGGCTCAAACAGTCCATATATTAAATCGACACAGAAGTGATCTTTTTGAATAAAGAATTTCTCAACCAAAGATGATTAGACGTCATTGAAGGGGATTTTTTTTTCTTAAAGCACCAAATGGAACGCCTAATATTGAACCTTGGAGCATGTCTGTTCCCAGATATATCATACCGGTTTTTGAGTTGATAGCTTCGTAACTCTTTTATTTTGGTAGTTCAAGAACTTGCTAAGGGCTAATATTTAAGTGTAAGTGAAACATTTCACTCCCTATTGAGCATGCTAAAAATATATAAACAAATAGTGGAGTAGATATGGAAAAATAGCGCCAATACGCAATATGACAACACTGTCCAACTTCCTCTTTATAAATATATCACTGCTACTCAATACGATTACTGATTAATTGTTCATTGTCAACTATATAAACATTAAGATGTACTGTACATGTACATACATAAATTAAATAAAAATGCAAGCGACACTCTCGCATTGTCTTTCAAAATTAATCAATCGATCATTGTAGAATTGTAGATCAATACATCAAGAGAGGTTCGTTGCTTATTGAAGTCTTCTGTTATACTGGAATTTGTTTTTAATTTTATGTTAAATTAAATATTTAATGAGAACTGATGTGTTAAATAATTTACAGATTTTATTTTTAAATTAAAGGAAATAAATTGGAAAAAAAATATTGCCAAAAATTCCTGATACAAATAGGCGGTAACTTAAAACTTATTTTTATGCAGTTATTGACTCTTTTCTTTTCTCATATTTAATTTCAGGTTATTGATACCAAAATTTAATCAACAACAAACATGTGGGTGTACCAAGAAGCAGCATGTCTGGTAAGTTTTCTTCATTGTATATTGTACCTAATAGCCCATAGTGTGTGGTATTCAATAATATAGAATTGAATTGAACGTAAAAAAACAATTTGCATAAATTATGTTAATGAACTGGGTTGTTCATTTTTTTTTTTGCTTACTATCCAAGTAATTGGATAAGTCGTCATTTTAATAAAACAGAATTAAAAAAAAAAAAAAATGTTTTGATAATTCAAAAATTTGGGTTTATGATTCATAGATAATTTATGGATGAAATAAATATAGGTGATGCGGTTAGATATTATGTAAATTTATATGTAGATTTATTGAGGAAATGAATAAATTTAGTAATTAACGGCATTGTGGTGAAGTTATTTTTAAAGAATGGCACAGAATACACTTGTTTAGATCACAATGATATACATCATGCATTTTATCAAGAAAAAGCATTCTCATCATCTAGACTAGATAAACGTTTTTCTAAATTATTTCACAATCACATTTCAACATCTTTAAGAGTCTATGATAACATTCTATATTCTAATTTTATGTGATACATGAGATCGTTGATGGCATACTTCTTAATTTTGTGACCGTTTTAGTGTTGCTTCTTTTTTTTTAAATCCGTTTTCCCATACATTAATTTGATATTCGTAAGTTGAGAATGTCTAATGATCATTGCACCCAGCATAGACCACTTTTTTGGGTCCATAACTATTCCACGTTTACTGTAACTCTGTTTAACATTTTATCTCAATTGACTGAATTGTGTGGAACAACTGCAGTACTTGATGTGTTTTCTTTTCTGGAAACCTTACAAATGCTCGCCATGTCACCGCCACTCTTTTTTAAGCAATTGCCATTCTTGAGATGATTGCAACTATTTAGACTGTTTAAGTGTAATCGAAACACTCGGCCTCAGATTCACATCAACATGCCAGAGAAAAACACATCATGTTTTACTTCCCTAGTCGGTTTTGAACTCGAGCCATTCAATTGAGCCATTTGATCGGTCCTTATGATCTATAAATTTATCCTTATACATTTTTCTTCTATTTCTCTATTCTATACTACATTCAAATCTCTATTATATACAAGAATCTTGACCTATGGATGAATGCATAATAGGCGAATAGACGGACAAACAGAATTGTCTAAGTTCGGTTCCATGGCGGTCTGTGTGGAACAAACACTTCGTAACCATATTAATAATTTATTATCGTTTCAGCTATTCTTTATGATATGCCAATTTGGCTATATAAATGGTGATCATGAACCTGCTATTGGACAGCCAGCATTTATTAGATCGGCCGTCGAAAGTCCACCACAAGATTCAGATCAATCAGCAAGATTATCAACGAATCCAACTATTGGCGATGTTTTTCTACCACTTCGAAGTTCTGTAGAAAGTGCACCAAAATCAATGTAAGCACACATATTCTGATAATCTAGCATCTATATCTAGCCTAGCACATTAACATTTAAATAATATAATACAAATATTTCAGACCATTCACCAGATCCTTTATTAGAGATTCGGTAGAATTTCGACCAATCGCCGAATCAATTGAAGAATCGGAAGAAATTCCACTTGAACAGTATCGCAGTGAATCACTACGAGCTCCACCAATACAACAACTTGCTGGAGAGTATTCAGCATTTTATGCGCCAAGTGCTTATGATACGGAAAATGCACAACCATTTCGATTTGGTTCACCATATCAACAAATTGTCGATGTAAATACGGTGGAACAGGTTGCTCCGGAGATATTGAAAACATTTGAAGAAACCGGCCGAAAACAAGGTTCAGAAAATGAAAGTTACAAAGTTCTGTGCTACATAACAAATTGGTCATTTTATAGAAAAAATGAAGGAAAATTTGTGCCCGAAAATTTGGACAAAAAATTGTGTACCCACATTATCTATGCGTATGCATCTCTAAATCCAGAATCATTACTAATTAAAGAGTTTGATCCATGGGTTGATGTTGAAAACGATTTGTATCGACGCACAATATCATTAGGTGTTCCGGTTCTATTAGCTATTGGTGGCTGGACAGATTCTACAGGCGATAAATATTCTAAACTTATAACCAATCCGTCGGCCAGGAAAACTTTCATTGCAAATACAGTTCCGTTTTTAAAACGATATGGCTTCAGTGGCCTTCATTTTGATTGGAATTATCCAAAATGTTGGCAAAGTAATTGTAAAAAAGGGCCAGCCAGCGACAAACCTAATTTTACGAAATTCATTCAAGAATTAAATAGTGAATTTAAAAAACAAGATCCTCAGCTACAATTGGGTGTTGGAATTTCTGGATATAAGGAAATCATAACAGAAGCTTATGAGTTGCCAAGACTCTCAAACTCTGCTGATTTGTTAACTGTTATGACTTATGATTATCATGGAGCATGGGAAGATCAAACCGGCCATGTAAGTCCACTATATGGTCGACCAGGTGATAAATATCCACAATACAATACCGATTTTGCTATGCAACTACTATTGAAAGAAGGAGCAGTTCGAAATAAACTTATTTTAGGTGTTCCATTTTATGGTCAATCGTTTACGTTGAGAGATTCTCATTCCAATTTGGTTGGAGAAGGTACAGCGGCCAAAGGACCAGGAAATCCTGGTGAATTTACAAGACAACCGGGCATGTTAGCCTACTATGAAATATGTGAATTGGTAAGAAAACAAAAATGGCAAGTTGGTAGAGATAGTTCTGGTAAATCTGGTCCATACGCAACATATCGAAATCAATGGGTTGGATATGAAGATCCAGAATCCGTTGCAGTTAAAGCAAAATATGTAATGAAATCTGGTTTCGGTGGCATTGCCGCATGGACAACCGATTTAGATGACTATGTAAATAGGTGCTGCCATGAGGAGTATCCACTTCTAAAATCTATTAATCGGGTATTTGAACGTTTAAATACTCCAACACCAGCTGGCGGTAATTGTGCTCGACCAATGCAACCGGTAACACCAGTGGCCCCAGTTATGACAACAGTTGGCGAAAATGGACCAGGCATTGGATCACAACATGAGCATACGACATGGCCTCAATATAATCCTACGTCAACAACAGATCGAATTCATGAAAAACCCGCAACAACTATGAGCAGCATTCCTTGGTGGCAAACATCACCATTTTCAACGACATGGTGGTCTCCAGATTCAACATCATCTCCAAAGCCAATTAGAACAACTACAACAACGAAGAAACCAGTAACTATGTGGTCTACGGAAAAACCATCGATAAGTGAAGGTCCAATAATTCCAGCCCCAATTAATGTCATGCCAGTATTTGTTGAAGGTGAAACTTGTACGGTTGGTGAATACCGAGCCAACCCGTACAATTGTAATGAATACTATCGTTGTGTTTATGAAGAATTAACACTCCAACGATGTGCTGGGGGTTTACATTGGAATCAACAGGGAACCCTATGCGATTGGCCATCGCGTGCAATGTGTACCGAAAAACATCAATCAGACGGTGTCAATTTTGTTGCTAGCACCGAGCGTATAACGACAACAACTAGAAGAACAACATGGCCAACAAAACCAAAACCAACTATACGACCACAAACAACTACCCTTCGACCTCTATCTGACATTGTCCAATGTGAATCAGGAAATTACTATCCACATAGCGACTGTAGCAAATTCTACATATGCGGCAATGGTTTACTAATACCTCAGGATTGTGGGCCTTCATTGCAATGGAGTCAAAGTCAACTAGGATGTAATAGGGCTGCATTTGTACGATGTGTATCGGCCAGAAGTTTTCTTAAATTAATCAATTCGAAAGCTTCAGAAGAGGATCCTTGTGAAGGTGATACACATGTTCCATATCCGGGCAAATGTGATCAGTACTTGTTATGTAATCATGGACAATTGCAAGCTGCAGATTGTCCAAATAGACTGCATTGGAATCAAAATTTGAAAATATGTGATTGGCCCGATAATGCTAAATGTACGGAAGAACCGAATGGAGACAACAGTTTGACTTCGGAAAGTGAAATTAATGATCTCAATGAAATTACTCCGACAAAAAAACCAATTACATCTAAACCCAAACCAACTACACAAAAACCAGGTCCAACAACAACTACTGCACCGGCTGAACCGAATTCTGGTTACTACAAAATTGTTTGCTACTTCACAAATTGGGCATGGTATCGTAAGGGAATTGCTAAGTACACACCTGATGACATTGATACCAATCTGTGTACGCACATCGTTTACGGTTTTGCCGTTTTAGACTATTCCGAATTAATTATCCGAATGCATGATTCATGGGCTGACGTTGACAATAAATTCTATGAACGTGTCGCTGGTCTCAAGGACAAAGGGGTAAAAGTTAGTTTAGCACTTGGTGGATGGAATGATTCTCAAGGTGATAAATACAGTCGTTTGGTACGAAATCCGTCTGCCCGGGCGAAATTTGTTCGGCAAGCAGTGGAATTTATAGAGAAATATGGTTTTGGTGGTTTGGATCTGGATTGGGAGTATCCGGTTTGTTGGCAAACAGAATGTAAAAAAGGATTTGCCGATGAAAAGGAAGGTTTCACAAATTTGGTTAAAGAATTGTCGGCCGAACTAAAACCGAAAGGATTACTTCTGTCGACGGCTGTCTCTCCAAGTAAAGCCATTATCGATGCCGGATACGATGTTCCAGCATTATCTCTATATTTCGATTGGATTGCTGTTATGACATATGATTTCCATGGACAATGGGATAAGAAAACTGGACATTTAGCACCGTTGTATTATCATCCCGATGATGAGATTAGTTATTTCAATGCGGTAAGTAATGTTGTTATGGTTCTTAGTCCTCAATGTACATTTTTACGATTCCAGAACTTTTCAATAAATTACTGGATTGAAAAAGGCGCTCCATCGAGAAAAATCGTTATGGGCATGCCACTGTATGGCCAATCATTCACATTGGCTGACACCAAAAATCATGGTCTAAATGCTCGAGCACCTGGACCTGGTCAGGCTGGTGAATTTACAAGGGCTGCCGGATTTTTAGCCTATTATGAAGTAAATTTTATTAAAATTCTCTAATTGATTTTTAGCCATTAAATATTTTTTTGAAATCCATATCAGATTTGCAATCGAGTACGTACAAATGAATGGACAGTTATCCAAGATCCACTAAGGCGAATGGGTCCATATGCCTACAAAGGAAATCAGTGGGTTTCATACGATGACAAAGAAATGTTGCGGAAAAAGTCACAATTAGTGCGAACACTTAATTTGGGCGGTGGCATGGTATGGGCACTAGATCTTGATGACTTTAACAATCGATGTGGCGAAGGAAAACATCCTTTGCTTTCTCAAATTCAGAGAGTGCTAAGTGCGCCACATGGAACAAATGAACCAGATCGTAAGTTTTAGAACGATTAATATTTCCCAATTTAGTTTAATAATGTAAAAATTCAACAGCAGTCAATATGCCGCCGGAAGATCACCACGAACTAACAACAAAAGCTCCCGAGATAGAAAAACCAGATAATGATGTAGATGTAGAAATACAGCAATCAGATTATACAACGAAAGAACCATCAACTACAGACAGCAATCCGACTGGAAGCGACATGTCTACAGCAGCGCCAGCGGGCAAAAATGATTTCAAGGTTGTTTGCTACTTTACAAATTGGGCTTGGTACCGTCAGGGTGGTGGTAAATATTTACCCGAAGATATTGACGTTGACCTATGTTCGCATATTGTCTATGGATTCGCTGTGCTAAATCGTGATTCCCTTACAATAAAACCACATGATTCCTGGGCAGATTTAGATAATAAATTCTATAAAAGGGTTACCGCATTAAAGGCAAAAGGAGTTAAGGTAACAGTCGCCATAGGTGGATGGAACGATTCTGCTGGTGATAAGTATTCCAGATTAGTTCGGGATCCACAAGCAAGAGCTCGATTTATAAAAAATGTGGTCGAATTTATTGAAAAATACGAATTTGAAGGTTTAGATCTGGATTGGGAGTATCCTGTTTGTTGGCAGGTAGACTGTAAAAAAGGATTTGCGGATGAAAAAGAGGGATTTTCGAATTTTGTTCAAGAATTATCGGCTGCATTCAAACCAAAAGGTTGGCTTCTATCTGCGGCTGTCTCACCAAATAAAAAAGTCATTGATGCCGGTTACGATATTTCGACGCTATCAAATCATTTCGATTGGATATCTGTGATGACCTATGATTTCCATGGACAATGGGACAAACAGACCGGACATGTAGCGCCAATGTATGTGCATCCAGATGATTTTGATGTAACGTACAATGCAAATTTCTCAATACACTATTGGATTTCGCAAGGAGCCGATCGAAAAAAATTGGTAATGGGAATGCCTATGTATGGCCAATCGTTTTCGTTGGCCGACAATAAACGGCACAGTCTTAATTCGCCTACGTATGGTGGCGGCGAAGCTGGTGAAGCGACAAGAGCTCGTGGATTTTTAGCATATTATGAGATCTGCGAAAACATTCGTGAACGTGGATGGCAGGTAGTACGTGATCCTAAAGGCCGTATGGGGCCATATGCATATCTTCGTGATCAGTGGGTTTCGTTTGACGATACGTATATGATACGGCATAAAAGTGAATTTGTCAAAGCTATGGGCTTGGGAGGAGCTATGATTTGGGCATTAGATTTAGATGACTTTAGAAATGTATGTCAATGTGAAGAATATCCACTACTACGAACCATTAATCGTGTTCTTCGAGCATATCCAGGTCCTGATCCCAAATGTGTTTTAGAAACTGAATCAGAGCGTAAGTATATTAAATCAGTTCTCTATTCCTTTATCATGTAGCTAAATAAAAAAATTTCAAATTCTAGTTGAGGGTTCTGCAAGCACAGGAATATCATCGGGCATGGCAGGTTCACGACCAACAACAACAAAACCTGAAGGAGAAATACGACCAATTAGACCTGTAATTGATCAAGATACTGATCTAACATGTAACAATAGAATGTTTAGTCCACACAAATCAGACTGCAATAAATACTATCAATGTCAATATGGATCACTGATGGAACTAAGCTGTCCATCGGGTCTACATTGGAATGCTAAAAATAGCCACTGTGATTGGCCACAAAATGCTAACTGCAATCTTCAGTTAGATGTTGAGATACCAACATCAAAGAAACCTCAACAAATGACAACAACAACACGCAGACCTACAACAACACGAAGACCAACCAAAAAGCCGCCAATAGTTAAACCATCAAAAAGTCCTAATAGACCAAGTAATGATGATAAACCTACGGTAGTACATGTGGACGATCCTAATGGCTTCAAGGTAGTGTGCTATTTCACAAATTGGGCTTGGTATAGACAGGGCGATGGTAAATACACGCCAGACAGTATTGACGAAACATTGTGCACGCATATTGTGTATGGCTTTGCCGTTTTAAATAGAGAAACGCTAACGATTAAAACGCACGATTCATGGGCTGATATTGACAATCGTTTCTACGAAAGATTTGTGGCGCTCCGAGCCAAAGGCATACATGTAACTCTTGCTATTGGCGGCTGGAATGACTCATTGGGCGATAAATATAGCAAATTGGTTCGAGATCCTGCGGCTAGAGCCCGTTTCGTTAAGCATGTAACTGATTTTATAGACAAATACAATTTTGAGGGTTTGGATTTAGATTGGGAGTATCCAGTTTGCTGGCAAGTTGATTGCGATAAAGGACATGCTGATGAAAAAGAAGGATTTGCGGAATTAGTCAAAGAGTTGGCTCAAGAATTTAGACCAAGAAGTTGGTTGCTTTCAGCAGCGGTATCACCTAGCAAAATGGTCATCGATGCTGGTTATGATGTAGCAACTCTGGCAGAGTACTTTGACTGGATTGCTGTTATGACCTATGATTTCCATGGACATTGGGACAAAAAAACCGGTCACGTAGCTCCATTGTATTATTATCCAGGCGATACTTATGATTACTTCAATGGAAACTTTTCGATTAACTATTGGATTGAAAAGGGAGCCCCAGCTAAGAAATTAGTAATGGGAATGCCTATGTATGGACAGTCGTTTGGTTTAACTGATGCATCCAAACGGGGACTAAATGAAAAAGCATATGGACCAGGTGAAGCCGGGAAATATACTCGAGCCGGAGGATTTTTAGCCTATTATGAAATATGTGAAAAGATCAGTCAAGGTGGTTGGACTGTTGTACGAGATCCTAAGGGACGTATTGGTCCATATGCGTACAGTGGTACACAATGGGTGTCTTATGATGATGTAGAAGATATTAGACGAAAAGCCAAGTATATTAAGAGCTTAAAATTGGGTGGAGGTATGATTTGGGCATTAGATTTGGACGATTTTAGGGGTAGATGTGGTTGTGGCAAACATCCATTACTACGAACAATAAACCAGGAACTGCGAGATTTACCGGGGCAAAAAGCTAGTGATTGTACTTAAGTAATGAAATTGAATCTTTTGAATGTATTTATATTGTAAAGTCTGATAAGTACAAGTGTTAATTAATTACTTAGGCAAAGATTAAAATTAAGAAATTTATTTATATATTTTTGTTTTAATTTAGTGAAATCTTGACCAAAGACCTCCTAAATCATGGCACTTGTTTTAGTATTATTTTTAGCATCCCTAGAGGATGTCGAAAATTTTGGATATCTTTTACAATTACTTCTAGGAATAGTGAATCACAAGGTCACAATAATAAAAAAAAACCAATAATTCTAACTAAATAAACAAATAAATGTGGACTTACATAAAATATTAGAGGCTGGTTTTTCATTTTAAATTGTACAACAGAATATCGGATAATTGCACAGTATATTCATTTTACTTTTTAATAAGGATAACAATTTTCAGCACTTTAAAAAATTAACTATATAAACGTCTCACTCGAATTACTCTCACAAGTATCGGCCTTCCACATTTTTGGCGCTTAAAATGACGTCATAGACAAAAACAGGAAAATGTAATACAATTAAGTGAATCAAGTGAATACACTCCATTATTCTAGTACATTTTGTAATTTTCTTTTCGCTGAGAAGCTTTCTGTCACAAATGATGATGTCAATATGACGAGAAAAACTTGAAGATTTATTTGTGTTCATTAATATTGTATTATATGTATTAAATAAATTGTAATTAATAATTTATAAGTTACGAATTAACGTGAAAAATGCGTGTCGTTCGAAGTTTACTTTGTTTATCACGAATCTCATCGAATTCATTACAAAAAAAGTGTTTTCATTCATCATCCCTTAAAATGATCCAAATACTACCCTACCATCAAACAATGAACGGAACAAATCTTACCAAACATGGAGCACACGAAATGGTACATAATCTCACAGAAATTGAACGAGATGCTTTACGTCAAGCATTAGAACATTTTGATTCTGAACAGGTCAAATTGAAACTTGAAGGTAATTTTAAAAATGATCAATTTAGCATTCCGAGTGGAATATCATTTTACAAAAAATATACATAATAATATTAAATTAAATACTAATTTTTCTTCTAATTGTATCGTTCAGAGATTACATTTGGATTATGCTCATGTTTGATCTTTTTATTCTTAATACTTTAAATACATTTAATTAATTTTTACAATCATGTCACGTAACACGTAATACAAATAACGAATCTCCTTTTAATATCTCTATCTATATCTTGTCTGTAGCTCTTGATTACCTACTCCTACATATATAATTTACTTATCTTGTTATAGTATAACTTTGCACAACTTATTTGCGCCCACAGTAACAAGTAACATCTTAATAGAGTAATTATCTTTATATGACTTTACTATTACTTATATGAATGCTAAATGTTGTCTTATCTAATTTACTATCTCCTCATAATACTATTGTAAGTATATGTACTATACTACTTAAAAAATACTTACTAAGTACTTAGATATTAATTAGTTTGTTAAATTTTTATTTGCTTTATTTTTGAGTAAAATTTTAGTTTATGGATCCCTTATTAACATATTGAGACTTTTAATTAATTAATTATGTACATTTATTAAAACTATTCCAAGGATTATTAATCTTTTGAATTAGTACTTATTTTATAAAAAATAAATTGAAGAACACTATCAAAATTAACTTACGCTAAGTAATGACAATGAGTATCTATAACAGATCGAATATTTATTATTCTTATGCTTAAACCTAAATGTTCTCCTCCTTTTATCAGAAAGGAGTTAAATTGAAAAACTCTCCTTCTTATTATTCATATAAGCTAAAATCAAAATTTGTTAGTGTAATTTTGCTAACTTTGGACAACTGTAGGAGACAGAAGAGGAAAATTTTCTCTGAAATTGAATAAAATTTCTCTACTCCAAATGAGTCCACTATAACGATTATCGATTTCGAAAAGGTTAACGTATCTAGCCTCACATAATAAATTTTAATCCATAAACTAAAATGTTACCAATATTTGTTATTTTTTTTTAATTTAATTACCACTAATGTTAAAATTTAATTATACCAAACAGATTAAAAAAAAAAAGATTTATAAGAAAAATTAAGCATATTGAAACAAATACGTAGGAGAGCTAGCATCAAACAAATGGAGTACAAAATTTGGACCACATACAGTGCATGGTGATCCTGTTCCAACCGGTTCCTATTGTGCAATGCCCGATGATGGGCCGAATCGAAAGTTGGGTACGGTACCACAAACTATTTTTACGTTTTATTTTGGCAGTGGCACTTTTTGTGGTTAATTGAAAGTTACATATATATATATATATATTACTTATATTATATTACTATATTATTACTAAGCACAGCTAAATTACTTTAGTTAATTTTATATTTTTTTTTGTTTTGTTTACTACTAATTGTAAATTCGTTTGTTAACACATTTGTCAACAATACATTTATTTATTGCTAGAATTATACATAATTTGAGTGTTACCGGTCCTCTTGATTGACATTTTTTGTAAAAATTTATTTTTGGAATTTTTAATGAATGTATAATTGTTGACCAATGAAAAGAAAACTACTTTTTTTTATAACATTACCGTTTGATATTTATATAAAAAAACAAAAATATGCTCCTAACGTTTTTTTTCCCACATGTCGAAAATATTATTCAAAATTTCGGTATATTAAATAACCAGCAAATATTCATATTAGTTTCCTGTTAAATTATCGATTATTTTTTTCGACACCTACCTGTCCTTCAATTCCTTTTATAAAAGCTATTATTGCATTGCACGCTGACCTTCCTTTAGTTTACGTTTTGTTGTTTGGCACGATTTATTGTAATTACCTAGAATGGATCAAAACTTGAAAATTTGAGAGAATAAAAATGATTAAAATAAATTAACCCTAGAGCGCAAAATGTGAGTCTAATTGTTGTAAAAAAAAAATTATTAAATATTTTTTTTTTCTTCTTTCTATAAAACTTAAAAATAGGAAAAAAAACTCCGGTTGAAAAAGTTTTTCGTTTAAAAGTTAAGTCCAGTCCAGTCAGTTTTGTGCTTTAGGTTTAAGATAGAAAAAGGATTTTTAATTCTTAAATGATTTCATTATTGTCTTATCGCGAGAAGTATTTTTAATTTCTAGAATTATTCAAAAATTGTCAATTGTTCGGCATAGTTTTTAGATACCAAATTCGAAGATAGTTTTTGTTCCAACTTGTGAATCCATAGGAGAGAATATTTTTGTTAATTTTTTTTTTTTAATTCTCAATTTTTCAATCCACACTAAAACATTAGACATAGACTTCTGTTTCTTATTTCTGAATATTTTTTGTTAATGTATTTGGTTAACGGCTGTATTTTAGTGCTTAGTAGTACGACAATAGTATACGTAATTTTGTTTTTTTTTTGTTTATTAATTTATATTACAGTCAATTGTATATAAATTATTTGCCTTCAAATTGTTATTTTAATCGCTTTTTGGATCGTTGTTGTTATAAACGAGAACGAGAAATGAATATACAAATTTTCTTTTGCACAAGTAGATTTCTTTGACTGTAACGACCGAACTTTGTTATCAATAAGAATAAGAATTAAATTTTAATTATGCATCTTTTAATGTTTAAACATTAAATCGATTATTTACGCTTCTAGTCTAGAATAGTATCTAAACGT
The DNA here is from genome assembly GCA_026745375.1 of Platyura marginata. Classification (NCBI taxonomy): domain Eukaryota; kingdom Metazoa; phylum Arthropoda; class Insecta; order Diptera; family Keroplatidae; genus Platyura; species Platyura marginata. The sequence goes on from JANSTT010000720.1 coordinate 22,312, forward strand.
AATAACTTTCAGATGCTCTCCTTTTCATAAACACAAACTATTTATTGATCGATAACATAAATTATCTAATGTTGTTGCATGGAAATTGTCAAGTGAAAAATAACTTTCTTCTAATTTATTTAAATTGTTTTTTTTTTATTCGTTAAAGGTAATGAAGCAAATTTGTCCTTAATTAAGAAAAATGCCTTAATATTACAAAAATTAAATGAAATCTTTGTTACGGAAGAAATGGCAGAAAAAAAACTGCATTTCTTAATTAGGTTGAGGAATGTTTATTTGGAATTTCGCCACTTTTATTATTATTTTTTTTAAATGACCTGCAAATGTTTTTTTTCTTTTCTTTTAACTCGGAGATTTATAGCTAAACTGAGTTTGGATTTTTTTTGGACGTTGTTAGCCAAAATTCTTTATTTTTTTACTATGCATTCAACTAGTTCTATTCTTTTTTCTAGATTTGTATATCTATTTGTATTACAGGTACAGAGGGTGGACCAAAATACACTGCAAAGGATATTTTATTTAAAAAAAATATAAAAAACTCGATTTAAACAATAAAAGTAAAAGATTTAAAATGGACTCTTATTTTGGATAATTTGTTTCGAAAACCATCAATAATGGCCTTTTTTATCTATTTTCTAACAATTTCTCTATTATTTGATTTTCCTTTAAAAAAAAAACTGAAACAAATTACCATCCATACCGGATAAAAAAAAACCACTTTAGCAGCAGAAAATCGATATTTGTAGATCAAAAGGTAATCCCCCAGATAAAATAACATTTCCTGCTACTGTGCAATTTCCGTTGGAATTTCCTATATCTACATATAAGAAAATAATCAAAATGCCATCAAATCGATGAGCTTAATTTTATTCCACATAACATCACCAGCAGAGGGTACATAATTTATCAAAACTCTCAACATAAGTTCCCTGTAAATATTGTATATAAATATGTAGTAGCACATATAGTACATATATATAGCATGCTAAATTTAGTATATGTATGTATGTTTTTTTTTTATATATATTGTGGTTAATAAAAAGGATAAACTTTTATTAGCTAACATTTTTGCCTGATGTGTGATTTATTTGTTACTTTACTTTGATTAAAATATTCCATTATATTGAAATAATATTTGTCCGATTTTACAGTTGATGGTGTACCACATCCTCCCAGACGTGATTTATATAAAAGTGAGCAAATACAATTACAAAAAAAAAAAAAAACGATGATCAAGAAATGATTTATGAACATTATTTTAGTGATGCTGGTCAATTCCGTCCCATTTATTGGATTTGGATTTTTAGATAATTTTTTCATGATCTTAGCCGTAAGTGTTTCTTTTTTTAATATACTTAAGCGTTACAAATGTAACTACTAACATTAAAATACGAAAACAAAATGCTAATCTTAAAGGGGATTTCGAACTGATCAAATTTAGAGACGACAACACGGGAAATTGTCTATCTTTTACATTTTTGATCTTTTAGCGATAACAAATTTGGGCCAAAAAGTGTTAAAATTTTTACTCAATCTTTCCAAGGACAACTAACTTTCTATTTAATTTCCTGTCAAATGGATTTATCCTAACATATGAAATTTTATTCATAGAACGAATTGTCACACTACACTTGAGATCTCAGAACTTTGTGTAATTATTTTGTCTGGATAGACAAATAATGCCAACAAGCATGGTCAAACATGTAATTTCTATTAAGTTAAGGTAGGTTGTCAAAACGGCAGGACGGCAGATCTTTGAAAGTGCTATGCTTAGAGATGGGATTCGTTAGAAGGGTAAAATGGGATAGAAGGGCTTTTTTCTCAATGCTACTTCCAAAAACCAAAAAAAAAAGTCTAACAGTCGTACATATCTAACGACCTAAATAACCCTTTAAGACCCATAAGCCATAAATCTGGTGAATAATTAATTACTATTAATTAGGGTGATTACATTGAACATACACTCGGCATATACATGTGCATATCAACAATGGCCGCCGCTGGTTTTGGCAATACAATCAGTGATGTATTGGGTCTTGGTTTGGCCCATTATGTGGAATCATTTTGTGAATTCATTGGTCTTCGACCACCACGATTAACGACCGCTCAAATGGAATTGAATATAGTCCGAAGGGTCGCAAGTTATGTAAGGCTAAAATTGATAAATAAATAGTGAATTTAGACTTTTCTAATTGTGTGTTTGTAAATTTGTTGTTTAGGGACGCGCACTTGGTATAACCGTTGGTTGTCTATTGGGTATGTTTCCGCTTTGGTTCATCAATAAAAAACCGAAAACCGAAGAAATCGAGGCGGTGACGGACATAAAAACTACTTCTAATTAAATGCTTTCGTTTAGGGAGCGTATTCTATTATATAGAGATTAAAATTAACTTATTAAAACCTATTTTAGAGGTAAAGATTTTATATATTTTTTAAAATTTTGTTTAATACTTACTGTTACTTAACATTTCGTTCTAATATTGGGGTCCACAGTAATTAAATTACTAGCGCGATATTTATATTGTTAAACTATTCTTATTTGCATGTACAGGTATAGTTTAGGAAGTCATGGATATCATACTTTTTATACTTCCAGATATCTATGGCATACAAAAATATAAAAACTTAATAATTTAATTAATTTAGAATATTTATAAACAATTAATTAATATTGTTCTTAGAAACTGTTCAGTATTGCTGCTTTAGCAACTAGTTTTCTAAATTAAAAACAATCAACTACTATAAAATGATGTTTATGTTGAAACAAAAGTTGTAAAATTATTTAATTACAATATGCAGATATATGGAACTTTGTGTAGGTACATGAAGATGTTAGTTTTACAGCTAAGTTTTATCAGTTGATGGCAAATTTTACTTTAAAAACCATCTATAGCGGTTTAATGAGCTAACAACTGGTTTGGCGTTGTGCTGGCTCGTTTTTTTTTTCTTAGCTCAACACCAACACAATATTATCGCATAGTGTAAGCTCTCCCAAGCACATAACAATTTTCTACTAATAACTAACTAATACACATAAAAAAAAATCACAAACTTTACAAATTTTGCATGAATGAGGTGCAGTTCGTGATTCCTGTTCTGGATAACCTTTTGACCTTGGCCGCATATTTTCGATGTATTTTTTTATTTTTTCTTTCTTTATCTCATAAATGCTGTAGAAACGAAGACATTTCTGTGATTAACAATAGCATTAGGCTAACAGACCTAAATAGATTTTTATTAAAAATGTCGCTTAGTTTGAACTGCAGAATCGAAATTCTACTTCACCGGGGGCCAATTAATTGAAGACTTTTTAATTAAATTCAAATACAATTAAGAAAAAAAACAATCAGCAAGTAACAGAGGAAATATGTCAATATAGTGAGCTCCTTAAATATATCTGTTAGTAGGAACTTAATTGTTTCAAAATAATACATATCGGTTTAGGTAGTTGATTATTAGAATGACGTGACATAGATCTCTATCTTTACGCTAGAATTTACTTAATTTTTATCCAAAAAAAAAAACGAAAACAACTTTTATTTCAGCATAAACTCGATCTGAGCTTAGCTACTATTACCTATTCTTATGAACATCATACACGTAAACGTAACATCAAAAATTGTAAATGTTGTGAATAAAATGTGAAACAAAAAATAAAAATTCTAAATCAAAAAAAAAATGAGCAACTTTTTTTTTAAAATATTTTTAATTCTAACTCAAGAGTTACAAAAATATTTTCCAATAAATCAATTAGGACATTTGCATGGTGTGATTACTAAAATGAATTCATCCAAATAGTGAATAAATTATATTTTACCTTCTTAAACCAATAATTCTTCTCAATATACTGTGGATGTATATCGGATGAATTTGCTGAATCATCACCGTCATCGACGAGAAAACTTCTCAAATTAATCCCGGTTATAATTCCCGTATTTGGTTGGAAATTAATTTTCGGTACGGAAATAATCACTTCGGCCGACATTGTTAGCGATTTATTTTTGAGCAATGGCATTAGATCATCGTCAACAAATTTCTCGTGTAATCGTTCAAATTTAGCATCTAAATTATCATCATCGATGCATTTACATTCCGTTCGTGTTGGTGATAATGCATTGAATGAATTATTCTGTTCGATGGCCGGTGATGTCGGTAACATTGTTGATTTACTTAATTTGTGATCATCTATTGTGCGTTGTTCCGATTTTCCAGCATTATATAAGGCAGTTCCAGGTACTTGACTAGCTAGGAAAAATGCTCCAGCTATTGTTACGACACTTGCTGCATAGCTAACGGTAAACAGAGCACTATACTGTAAAAATGATTTGGCTATATCTACCGATGGTATCAGATTTGCCAGTTCGGTGTATGTAAGCCAACCGCGCTGTAGTCCTTGTCGTTTGGCCAGTGTAATTTCAATGGATTTTAATTTGTTGAAAAATACTTGATTCGAAACATAAATATTCCAATTTACAGCACTTAAAAATTCCAATTCTAATTTTTTAATACGTTCCAGTGATATGTTTCCTTGTTCGGCCCAATCATTGGCATACATAATGTCCTCATCATAACCAGAATAAAATTTCGTGGACACCATCTAATTATTAATTAATAGTTTATAGACGCACACAAACAACAACAACAACAAAAAACCTCACCATTGAAACTAAAAACAATTCAGTTGGCGTGATCCGTCTTGAATACATTGGATTCGCATCTTGCAATCGTTCAAGATAGATTAGGGCCAATATCAATGAACATGGATTTGCATTCAGTTTTCCAACTGTAACATAGTTTAGCGTATTTAGTGAATGTCCTTTATGTGTTTCGGAAAAAATTTCGGCTGCATATTCGGCAAATGGTTTTGAGATTGTGGGCGCTTCACTGATACCAGACGAGCAGTATAAACTTTTTCGTATCCGTTTCAAAAATACATCATGCTGAATGATCTATAAAAATATTTCCAGGTTAACATTAATTAAATAATTAGTAAATAATAAGAAGAATAACCTTGGATTGGGTCACATTACTGGTACGAGCATCTCTGCTACGCCACATGAGTTTAGTCATGACTGTAGTTTGTAGTACTATAGAATTTCTATTTGAAATGTAATAATATATTGCAATTAAAAATACACTAAAAAGGACATTAAATTATTTACCAAATATTTATTTAAACCGTAAAATTCGTAACACACTTTTATTAAATATATTTTATGCACTCCCGTCCGTCACCGTCAATTTCCGAACAAAAAAATAAATTCGAAATGAGGTTATAATGACGTCAGAAACATTCTATGCAATGCTGCCAGATCATTGTATTATTAAAGATACTTTTTGTGTTTGACATCTGGAAAATGGAAAAACTACTATTTTCAAATATTATTCGGTGTGTTGTGCTTTTTTATTTAATAAAATTTTAGAAAATCCTATTAAATATTTTCTAAATTCAAATTAACAACAACAATTGTGATAAATATGCAACATTTTTCTTCTTTAAGGTATGATTCATTTGTTATTCTTTGAAATTTAACGACCTATTCATTTTAACAGCATTTATGGGGTGACAAATGGGGCCCGAACCTTTTAAATCATGGCGTTCCGTAATTATAAGAATGCCGTAAACGAGCTAGCATTTGCTTTTGCCCCAAGGTTCGCCTTCCTCGCTTGAATTTCGAAAGTAAATTAAACTTCAGTTTATTCTCTTATTTTTACTTTTTGTATTGTTTGCTGCAGCCTTAAGATTTTTTTAAAGTATTATTAGAATAACAGTGATTGTAAGAGAGATGGTCAAAAGTAAAGTTAAATTTATATAACGACAATCATTCATTGGGCATGCCCGTCAGACATTGTATATATTTAAAAGTTTAGTTTTGGTCTTAGGCTTTAGGATACAATTTCCATTGGAGATTTCCTCTGATCCTACCCACAATTTGTATTGTCCAAATATATAATTATAGTGATTTATTCAAATATACAGTTATTTGTCTTTTTCTAATAAATTGTTTACGTTTTAGATCCATTTGAGCTTTAATAATATCATAAATAAGCATTTGCCAAAAAATCTCAATAGCCACATCTGAAATCTTTAAACAAATAGTTTGATCGACTATTCAATAATAATTGTCTTTGTCCATTTAGCTTACGTTTACATACGAGGTGCACCTTGGAATTTCTTCTAACAATAATTTTACTCCTTTTCCAACTGTGTTCATAGAAAGCTTTAAACAAATTTCAACTATAAATAATAATTTAAATTAACATAAAATATTTAACTTTTGAAATGATGTTCGTTAATTGTCTTTTAGCTTTATCTGGCATGTCGACACTTGAAAATCGTACATTTACTGAGCTATGCCTATTTTGACGAGCCATAATTTTCATATTAAATTCAATCTAAAATTAAACTAATTGATTTTGTGCAGTAAATCTAAATAATATCATTAATATTTTAAGGACTCTCATATGTACAGCTGGGGGACCCAATTCTTCATATGGAACAATATTTGAAAATTTGGTATGGTTACAGAAAGAAGTTGAAAGAAAATGTTATTGGCCATGAGAATTTTTGGAGAAAAAGAGTTCGGCTGCACCATCTCTTACTAGGTTAATGAATTTGCTGTAGATCCGACATACATACAAATGTTTAGGAAACAAGATTTAATTATACAAGAACGCACATACTAGTAGAAGAGACGACTCGATCAAGATGTAGTCCAAGAAGAAATTAAATTAAGATTAAGACTATTTACATACTTGCTCAATTATAAAATTAATTATTTCTCGTTTTTCACTCTTGTTATTCATACTTGGAAAGAATTTTTACTCTTATCCATCCACTAGACACATTTATACTAAACTTGATAATTAGAAACTATTTTAAACTAAGTACCGTTAAGGTGTACAGTTCTCTAGGTGAATTATAATTAACTATCAATCGCTATCAGCCCATATGTCGCACTTATCATTCACAACATTATTTTAACTGACAAACTAAATTAAAATTAAAATTTATTGATTTTAATATCAATGTTACAGACTACATCTATAATGGGAATGGCGGCCAAGTTAAGCAATTGGAAATTGACGGAAAACTGTTTCTATCCGATGGGTTTAAAATGTTACAGCAGCAATGAAAATCCCAAGGGCATATTAATGGTATGGGATTCAAATGGTTTGTGTACGTTTATATTCAAACATTTTCACAATGCCATACAACAAAATCAAAAACCAGACAAAATCAATTTGCTTCCGATGTCAAATCGTATTTCTGATATTGTTGTCGGTACACGGGAATCGGTCATCCTGACCCAGTATGGATCGTTGATGTACTTTGAAACATCGAGAAAAATCGAAAATATCGATTATTTGGATAATATTAAATGTATTTGTTCAACAAAAATGGGATTTGCCATGATAACAGCATCGAATGTGGATAATAAAATGTTCATTCATCTACATCCAGACTCCTTTCCTAGATTGGACGAAAATGGCATAAAATCGTTTGACATTTGTTTTGATTCGAAATACTGTCAAAGTACATGGAATTGTAGTTCCTTTGCAATAACCGAATTACGACCGAATCCCAACCGGCCAGAACTGTTACGATTTTTAAGAAAATGTCCACAGGAAGAATACGAAATGGGCGATCGATTTTTGTTTTTTTCAATTGATAATTTATTTTTTGCACTGTGCATTGGAAATGGTGACGATGAATATCGTTTACATCAAATTCAAACATTTTCGTCAAATATATTGAAGATATGGCAATCAGTGGATCTTGAAGCTGTTTATCTTCTTTTAGGTTCTGGCACAATACACATAATCTATATGTGTACAATGCTGGGTATTTTGCGTAATTGTCAATTGTTTTTTGGTGATGAAATTATTGCTTATGAACTTAATGATGATGTCTTCATTTATTCGGATGGATGGCAAATAGTACAAGCGAAAATCACATTTTCCCCCATTGACAATGTATACAAATGTGATCGGAAAACAACGAATCTACATGGAATATCAGCATTGTCTTTGGTCAAATTAATTGGTAAAATCATTTGCATATCGGAGAATCGAACCTTTTTTACCGTTCCGTATAGAGGCGATTCAAATCATATCGATGAATTAATGGACGCAGTCATGACGGTCGATGATTCGTTTGTAGATCGGGCTCAATCGGAAATGATTGATGTCATTGAATTGACTGAGAGCTATAACAATATAAAACTGGAAATCATGGAACAGACAAAAATGTTTGATGTAATCGCTTTGAAATGTAATCGAAATCATCATTTAAAAACGTCATTTACGGCAAATATTACACTACACACATCAATGCCAGCAAAATTGTCCTCGTCGACAATTTTACCATTTCTTCCAATCAGATTTGACGAAAACACATATTTTGTTCGAATCCAAATCATTCCAAATGATTTTCAACACATTTTCGAAACACCCATTTGGCGTATTTTAATTCAAATTCAAACATTGAATCGAATTTCGTGTACAAATTTAAGACTATTTAGTGAAGCTCTAAGATCGCCAATGGACATTTTAATTCCACTGCAAAAAGAAGCGATCTTGTTGATTCCGAAATTTCACATAGAATTTAATGCCGCCATTTGTATTGGTCAAGATTTCCTATATATTTCATTTCCTATTCAAACTACAGATATTAACATCGAAGACTTAATAGAAATGCATGTGAATGTTCCGGCATTCTTTCTAAATCACAAAACAGACAAGCAGAAAATTGTTTTACATGTCGATCAAATGGAAAAACTTGGTAGTGAAGAATGCCACAATTTGGAATATAGAATAAGATTACCAAAAGAAACGAAATTTTTGGATATTTTTAAATTTTTTCACAACGCCAACGATACTCAATGCAATCCTATCGATAATTCTTTTTATGTGATTTTGTTAAAAGAAATTCTAGAACTTGTCTATGATGAACAAAATCATGTTCTAGTATTGAAGACAAACAATTGTGGTGTTATGTTTTATGTCAAGGTGTTTGTATTGAGAAAACTTTACGAACATTATGGAAAAGAATTTTGGTTGCTGACATCGGAAGAAACAACAAAAAAGATTCACGTAAGTATATGCCAATTTAAGGTTAGGGAACCTGTACATTCTAATTCCGTTTTTAACATAATTATTGATCTAAGGGTGAGGACAACCTGTTTGCCTCCGTATATGGCAATTTTTCTAACATTTCAAATTCCAATCTGAATAAGATTGCTTCGTCATCTATTCAAAAATCCTTCTAACTGAATGTTCAATCCGAGAAGTAGCTAAGATGGAATAATGTCGGTTAGGTTGAATATAAATTATGAGTTTTCCCATCATCTTCATTTACATTTCTGAAGTACTAACACCAAATCCACTTAGTTGTTATATAAATGGATTTCAAACGCCCACATCTATAGATAGTGCGGTGCATCTATAGATATCCTGTAGATAGCAATCTTTCTCATTCATCTCTTAATGTTGTTAGTTTCGGCGGTTTGACAATGATAATGAGAAGCATGAAAAAAAAATTGGAAAATAAGTTCCTCTTTCCGTACATTGGAAGCAATGACGCTTAAAAAAAATGTCTTCTTTCAGAATGCTTCAACTATGATGAGAAATATCAACATCGATCAAAGTCAATCAATAGATTTCAGAATAAAGGAAGTGCTCCAGGAAATAGTAAAAATAAGAGAGATTTTATGATTCAGTTTGGATCATTGATTGCGAATTTGTGCTCATCGAGATTTAAACGAGAAGAATTTTTGCTATAAGATAGATCATGTAAGTTTTTTTTTATATTATCTAATATTTATATTAAATTCTATTTAAATTTTAAATTACGGTGCTATTGTGACTGGCTTAGATTTTATTTTGAAAAAAATTTGGGGGTAAAAAGGCTGTTCAATCTTATAATTTACTGTTGATTAATATAGGAATATGAAGCGTTATATCAACTTTAATTGATACATTTTTTTCTAACTATTTTCTACTGTCGACTTCTATTTCCGAGTAATTCCATATCAGATTAGGTTAGGTTAGGGTGGTGGTGCTTAAATTTAGATTTTGGGTCCATAGCTATTACACGTTTATCCTATGAAAAACCTCTATTCGTTAATATGAAGACCTCTTCTTTGTGTGTGTGCGTGTGTGTGGAAATGCAGCACTTGAGGTGTTCTCCTAAGGAAACCTTACAAATGCTCGTCATCTTTAAGTACTGTCATTCTAACATAATGCAATTCAACCAAACGGCATTAGACTCAATTTACACCAGAGAAAAACTTCTTCATGTTTCACTTCTCGCTCCAATCGAGACGATGCACTGCTATGTTGACTAGGATCTATGACTTCTCCTAATCGTACTTAGTCTCTCAAAGTAGACGATTCTTAATAATTCTATATTAAAAATTCTCTCGATAGTGGTAAATATACGAGAAAATAAATAAAATCACCCAACAAATGCTTTGTATAGGAAAGTTTTTATTAAATTTTAAAAATTATATTAAAAACTAGATGATTCTGACACTTTTAAAAAAAATAACATTACAATAAATACTCTTAATCGAAAACGAGAAATTTAAAATATCAATTATTAAAGTATTGTGGGAATGATCTAATAATACAGTCATTCGCTTTAGCGAAATTTCCACATTAATATCAATTTTGTTTGTTTTGTTTTGTTTTGTTATTGCCTCTATTTAACATTGCTCTCACACACTAAATAATCTTTGGTGTTTTAAAATAACATATTCCAAAAATATGGGGTAATTACTAGCATAGAAAAATACATTGGATTAATACTTAGCCCTTTTGCTCTTTATGTTAAAGAACAACAGCACCGGCTTCCGATCGACTCATTGGTAGATCTGGACAATTTCGCCAAATATCAGTCAATGGATCATAGCACTCAACTGAACTAATTGTAATTTGGGCTCGATAGAAATTTACTTCACAGGTCTGAAAATAATTACAAAAAAAAATTAGAACGGAAGGATGGGATTTTCTAAAAATAGAATAACATTACTTGATCTCCTCCTGCTACATACAAAAGTCCATCAGCAGATACAACAGCTGGACTAGCTCTACTAACATGCATCGGACAAACTATTTCCCATTTATCTTCGTCAAAACTATATCGTTCAATTGTTCGTAATACATCCTGATGTTGATCATTACCACCAACAACATACAAATATCGATCCAAAATAGCAACACCCAATTGACATCTGGCGGTTTGCATTGGTGCCAAATAAGTCCATTCTTGCGTCACTGGATTGTAACTAATTAGATCGGACAAGTGTCGACTGGCCGATGTACATCCGCCAACAATATAAATTAATCCTTCAAAACTGACCACACCCATACTAAATCTTGGTTCGGGCATTTCACCAATTTCCGTCCAAACATCTTTAACCGGATCATAGCATTCCATTGAACCGCCAATGTCTACGCCAATCCAGCCACCAACAGCCCACAGTGTACCGCCCAGAGCACACAGTCCAAATTCACATCGTGGTACTATCATTGGACTTACCCAATTCCATGTATTATTTTGTGGATCGTACACTTCGCCATTGGCCAAAATTTGGCTACCTTTTTCACCGCCAATAACGAAAATTTTTCCCCCAAGTTTTGCCACGCCTGGCTGAATTCGGCCAATTTTCATTGGTGCCGTGTCAATCCATTCACGACGGAAAATATCAAATTTTGCTACCGAATCGAAAATATAATCTTCGGGATTCCATCCGCTAGATGTTTCCCGTCTAACACCACCGAATATGTAAATATTTTTCTTGGCACAAATTCTCGGACAAACACGCAACGGAACCAGTTGTCCTCTTTTCGATGACAGATCTCGACGAACCGATCGCAATGCAACTTTTAGCGACATATCACGACAATCATTTACAGCCTGATCGATCAATCCAACTGGCACCAGAGCTAAACGAATATGGGCAAGAATATCGAAAACAAATTGTCGCCGCTGTACAACATCATGTTTAATCCATCGTAGGGCTGCCTGAAATACTTGAGATTCGGTGTCAACGCGTAACCATTCCGATGTAAGAATTCGTGAGAGTAGCGTTTGTGGTGTGTCTAGTATTTCATCTTCGAGCGCCACCTGTAAAGATATAATTTCATTAGGATCCGAATATGAAGAGGAAATATCAACAAAATAAATCCTGAATGTTAATTTACTAATGGAAAATTGGTATGAACAAAAGTCTGAGCACTTTCGGCCAACTGTTCACAGTGATGTGTTTCGGCAAATCTCAATATTCCCAATGCATTTGAGGGATGTAATTCACGACACAGAAAATCACAACATTCATCAACAACTTCTATAATTTGTAGCATATCAGCTGCTGCCAGCAATTCCTGTACATTCATCTGTTTGATAGCAATTCGTCCGGTGTAAATAAAATCCAACAGCAATGTCAGAATATCTGGATCTATTGAATGAAGGACAACAGATTTTTGTGTTCCTTCACATAAACCTAATTCTGGGCGAAACATTGCTTCGAAATAAGCGCTGCTAGCACTTAGAATGGCCCGATGAACATTGAACACTGTTCCACCAGCCACAATTTCCACATCACAAAATCGAGCTTCATTGCGTAAGTTATTTAGGTTTAGTAAAAGTTTCTGAGCATATTGTTCATTTTGAAATGTTTTCTTGGAACATGGTGCAGCAGACACAACGGCACTAGATGATTGTGAAGTCGTACTTGTCACTGGTTTGCTTAGAAAACTGTGCGATTCAAACGTTTTTAATGGAGGCATATTGACGTGATGTATATTGTTAATTAATCATTTATATTGTTGTGGTTTTCCTGAAGTTTATTTTTATTAAATTTCTTGTGATGTAATGAATAAAACAAAACTTATTTGAGGAAAAACTTTTGCCCTTTTGCGAAACAATTTTGTTGTCTCTTGGTAAACGCCCAAAGTTACGCACTTGCAATTTTTTTCATTGTATACTGTCAATTTTAAGTACGTTCAACGAGCAAATCTCTATTTTACTCCGTTTTTGTTTAAGATTCTATTACTATGACAAACTATCAAACGTCAGCACTAAATAGCGGTAGTCATTGAATATGAGAGGTTTTAATACGATTTTTGTCAATTTTAATTATATTAAAAGATAAAGTGCGATTATTTGAACAAATAAGGTTTATACTAATTTGAAAATGATTCACGACATTTTATTGTCTTTGCTTACTCCTCATGTTGAGACGCTCGCGATATCTGAGTTCTTGGTGATTTCTACACAATTCGGTCTGGTTCGAATTTTTTTTGTAACGAATTTTTCTTACAGAATTCTGAAATTTCCGATATATTCTTGCATCCTGGAGAACACAAAATACTGGATGATATTGTTCGCATTGCAAATCAACACAGGGATATTCGAAAATTTATATTGCAATATAGCACCTACACAAGGAATCCACAAATTTATGCTCAATCAGAAGCAGATGGAAATATTGGTAAGTTATTTTCACTTGAATCCT
>JANSTT010000731.1:0-35764 GCA_026745375.1 Platyura marginata
TCTATTAAGGTTCTAATTAGAAGACTTTTCGCGTTGAAAAATCCGGAAAATCTTTAACCAATCTTTTTATATTAATCGTCAAAATATTGTTATTTTACGAATTTTATCGATAGAAATTGTTTTTATTTTATTGCTAATATTATGTTTATTATGTTTTCAATATTTTGAATGATTATTCTTGTTGATCTTTGACTGAAAAAATGTTTCGAATATTTGAATTAAGAATTCTTATTGATCTCCTCTTTTGGAGCAAATAATACAAACAAACAAAATCTATTTTGCCTGGCGGTCTGAATATTTTAAAAAAAAACCCCCACAAAAGAATTACTAACTAACAGTAGGGTGAACATAATTGGTCCTAATATACGAGATTTGTGGGTAATTTAAGCTCATACTTGCGTGCTATTTTTTAATGAATTTAATCATTTAGGTATTTATTGTTTATTTACAATATGTCTTTCGTAAAAATATATTTTTAAAGCTTGAACAAAATAGTCATCTCTTTTCTATTAAAAATAAAAATAAAGAATGTTCTACCAAAAAATAAAATAAAATAATTACAATCCATTGTTAGCAAATTTTTGAAGAGGTAAAAGCTCAACATTGCTTAGGTTATATGAAAAAATAATAGATTTTTCTTTAAATTACATTATCACTAATTAGTTTTAAATTTTCTGTACTTTGAATTGTAAACCGCTTGAATTTTTGTTGATTAATTGTTTTTGCATTTTTTTTAAATTTTCTTGTTATTGCGTGTTTTACAAATTTATCTATAAAAATTAAATAAAAAATTATTTCAATGCCAATATTTAAAGGGAATATTTAAAAAAATTCACATTGCACTTGCATAGCCACCATTTTTTATTGATGACTTAGTTCATCGGCATTTACTAACTCAAATTCGCTTTCATCCGATGAATCGGATGGCAAACGATTCCGTTTATCTGGTGGATGATTCTTACCACTATCAGCACCACCAACAACCGTACTCAACTGTTGGACAGCCTGTGTAATTTTTGATCTAATTAAATAATCCGCTCCCCAGTCCATTAGACCAGACACCAGACTGGGGACAGGATTTATATTACTATTTTGATTTAATTCTATAGCAGGTACAGTCTTTGTTTTGTTTTGTTGTTGTTGTTGTTGATGTGATGATAACGATGATGGTGATGCCATATGTGCACTATCATCCAGTAGACTAAGATCACGAAAACTTAGTCCATGCGTTATACTATCATCATCTGAAGATGAGGATGTATTTTGATTGAAGTATCCACTTTTAAATTCTATTTGTGATCGAGCTGTTTGTGGAATTGTAACGGCAGGATTTATTAGATTTTCCTCATCTTCACTAGAGTCTGAATTTTCTTCAATTTCGGGTAGAGGTTCGTGTATTAATAATTCCGATGGAATTTCCAATTCATCACTTTTGTCCTCGTTATCATTTGGTTGTGATGATGTTAGTAGAACTGCCTTTTCGCCAGCATTTTGTAAAACAAATAAATTTGATTCGTTAACTTCGGGTAAAAATTCCTCTACTTCATAATCGGCAGAGGTGTGGACGGGTGTTGATTTGTTATCTGAAAAAACAAAAATGTTATTTTTAAATATTTCTCATTAATATGGGCTTGGTGGATTCTAGGAAATTTGTACGCCAACATTTTTGACTGACTAGGATTTAACCGACTGAACATTTGTATGAATGGAAATATGTACGACCAGCATTAGTCCATATCGAATTCTATTTACTGGTAAATATTTGGTCGGATTGCCGTATTGATTTGATAATTTAGGAAAGTCTAGAATCTAGATTAAGGTCTGCATTGTTCTGATTTTTCGTGAATAGATTACATATAGATTTTGTTTTTATTTTTACACTCCGCCACTGCCAGTATACGCCATATTATTTAACGAGATTCCACGCCAACCAACGCATTGATAGACAACACAGTTTGAATTATATTGAAATACAATAGAAATAGATTATAAATACACTTTCAATTCATTGGCTAATTATAAATCAGAATATGGTTGATTAAATCATTACATGACGAAATAGGTCAGGTATTGCCATCTTTAGAGTAAAATTGGCGAATTTACTTAATTCTTTTTTTGTTTCGCGTAACAAATAATATTTATTGATAAATTGTTATATGACTTTGTTTATTTGTTATATACTCAACACTCTTGTAATCATTTGTTGCTAGAGTTAGAACACAATCATATTTTTAGATTGCATTATTGTCTGTTTGAAGAAAATAAAAATGTTTAGTTTATGTAAGTAGAGATATTATAACGTTTACCCATCTTTTGCTTAACGCACAAGTTGTTTATTTTAAAATTAGATTGAAGATAGATAAATGCAGATCTTATGTAACTGGAGATATAAATTAAAATGTGCGCATTTGCGAAAAATGTGAGTCATTAGTTTGGTCTTGATGTTAAGAAATGTTTGAACATTTCAGCATAGTGGCAATATTATTTGGACATAATTTATGTACCTACATTGAAGAAAAAAAAAATTAGTTGACACCATAATTAGAATAAATAAGAGTACCGAAATCACTCGCCTAAGGATCAACAGAAACATACCAGAGAAACATAAACCACCTGGAGACATTTTGTATTAGTACTAGTCCATAAAGTAAAAAGTAAGTTACTGAAGCGATGATATACACCAACTCTATGATGACGAATAAATACAATGAATAAGCGAAATTGATAATCGTGTTACAATGTTTTTCTTTCAGACATCATTTGGTATTGGGTAATTGGGGTTTTAAATTGCCAAAATTATCCTAAAATTAGAAAAAAAGAGATCCAAAAAATGAAAATAGATAACTAAGTATATCTATTTAAGTTCTAAGTTATAATACCCTTAGATTACCATCATACGGGAATAAAAATCTTTACTATCTCCAATTTAATTTTCTTGGCCTATTTTGCTATTGATCTTTTTGAACATAAATAATAATACAAAAGGTTTCATGTGACACTGCTGACAGGGCATCACAATCAAAAGAATAGTAAACTTTAACGAGCTGGTAATAATAATGAGCTTATGACAAGTATATTTAATTGATATTCTTGACGAATGTTTTGTTGTTAATACCAATAATCAAGTCAAATTCTTTAAATGCTGACATTATGATATCATCCTAAGCAAACAAAATAGAACAAGTTCCAAGTCTATCTTAGTTCTTAATAAAAAAAAAAAAAATTGAAATTTCTTTAAATTTTAATTTTAAATTTTTCCAAAATATACAAAATTACTATGCCGGGTAATTTGTCACATAGGCGTACATATAGGTATGTTCATATATGTATTATTAAAGTCTGGGGGTTATTGAATTCATTTTTCATATATTGTGTTGTTTTTTTTTATTACTAATTTACTTCCAGCAGAAATAGACTTGGCAACGACTAAAGAATCTACAACTCATATGACTTTCTGTTGTCGCATTAAATTTTAATAAAACAACATTTTCTTATGAGTGTATTTTCATAAAGCTTTTAATACCTCTTGTGAAAAATATTTTGCGAATGTATCATGCAAACAAATCATTAATTTTTATTGTCCTTTTTGTTTTTATTTAAATGCGCATCGTGTCGTGTTGTGTATATGTTCACGCGGCAACACGCATTAAAAAAATAAAATTATGATTTTTTAAAAATAAAAAGTTCATAATAATATTAACATCAATCAACATCAGACACGTTATGACATTTATAATCATTTGAGGTAGCCAAACCAACCCATTTGATGAGTCAAAATCGTCTTTGTGTTGATGATGAGAGATTATTTGTTTTTCGTTCACCTTTGACGTGTAGACTTTGGTAGATTGTAGAATATTGGCGCTCATTTAGTCATTTTAATTTATTAAATAAAGTATTTCATCTACTTAATAGAGAAATTCCATTATAAGAGTATACATATTGTGGCAGTGTCGTAGCATTAGCTGCTAATATTACTCAGGCATCCATGAAAATATAGGAGAGTTCGTAACACATAAAAAGTTTATCCTATGATGTAGTTAAGCGAATAATTCAAATAGTTACTAAAAAAAAGCCTTCCAAATTGCTTATTTTGGACTGAGGGAATACAAGTAACTGAGTTGATATAATTTTGGCCAAGTAAAACTGCTAGGTGTCACAAAAAACTGTCTTTTACGATTATTCATTTAAATAAATAAATTGAAACTAATAGAAAGCTATAAGATAGGTTGTTCCAAAATTAGTCAGTTGATGATCTTAACTTAGTGGAATCGAGTAACGGATTTTCTGCCTATTATTTTACGGGAAAACGGGAAATAATTTTCGAAAGTAATTCCTTGCGGCAAAGAGTTCTTTGAATGACGTCTTACCTGTAGTTAGTTTACATATCCACTTAATTCTATAAAGATCACAAACTCTTACTGCAAAAATTCAAAAGAATTTTTCTAATTTAGTAATGTTCGTGTCCGACGAACATGTTCAATGTTTACCAAAATAACCAAAACACGTGTTTTAGATATAAATGTACTCAATCAATAGACAATATTTTGAAAATGTATTTATTTTGAAACGCATTAATATTGAATAAACAATCTAATGCTAATGAATTAACCAAAAATACGCTTAAATGTGGTCAGGTGTAAACAACACAGCAAAATGTGCCATCTGTTCAATTAAAACAGGAAACGTGTTATAATTCGCATACGCAAATACAGCGTGATAAACATGTTTAAATTATTTGTGTAATTGTCATTGCCAAAAAATATTAAGTGTATTTGTTAATCGGACTATTATTATTCTAATTGTAAATGGCCAACATTTTTGAAGTGGGGTCCGGAAGTTTTGTTGACAAAATACCAATAAGTTTGCGTAAAAAAATTATATGGACGATATTCAAAAATAATACCACCTTGTGCGCAAGATAACTTAACTAGTGATTTTTTCGTAAATACAAATCGTATACTAAAAATGATTAGAGTAGAAAATGAGTAGGGAAAAGTTGGGTAAGAAGTATGGAAGCCTTTACTAAGTAGCTTTTTTAATCTTGAGAAGCTATAAAATGCGAACATGAAAATCTTTAAAATCTCGATTCCTGTAATGTTAGATAAAATTAAATATGAATGGATTCTAAGTATAACGAATGTCACAATAGATTAACTATACTTATCTTAAGAAAGACAAAGTGAATCGTATTAAATTGATTTTTTTTCTGTCAATAATCAATAATTGATCAACTTACATACCTAGTTTTATATATATATATATATATATATATATATATAGCTTTGATGCAACAAATACTTAAAATGTCACGTTACACAAAGTCGAGACGATAAAAATGTCCACGCTTACATTGGTTTTTTAATATTAAGCAGATTAAAACCTAACACTTTAAAGAATAATGCTGATTAGTAATTAAATTACTTAAATGATACTAAAATATACATACATTACTATTTGCTTGTTATTTATTTTTGATTTTACTAAGTAAACTAAACTATATTACAGAGTGTCACATATCACATGCATAATGATTACGTATTTGACTATTCAAAGATTTCAAAGTATGAAGTAGGATGTAAATAAAAATATTGTTGCCGTCAGTTATCGCCTATAATAAATTGTTAATAAATTGACCTTGCCATTATTGCTGATTAGGCTATGTAAAAATGTGATAATAATAAACTGACGAAAAATAAACAATAACTGGAAATTTTATGACAATTATCTATACCAATATCGTATCCATAACACTACAAAATGGATATCTAAATTGCTGCAGAAATATGTTGTTTTGGGCAGATCTGCATGTCGATTTTACGACAAAGGGAAACACTAAGAGAAGCGATCTTCTTTAAATGTAATTATTTATTTTAATTGGCGACCATTGATAATTGATAATTGCAATTTTATTTCTGAGATATCAAAAATTCTCCTAACAACTATGTTTAAATGAAAACCAATTAAGAAAATAAAAATCAACTTACCGATATGATCTTCTTTAATAATTGTGATTCTATGCCGTGAAAAAATTAATCCAGCTAACAGAAATCCAAACGCAACTATTGAAGATCCGGATACAATGTGTCCTAGAGCAGCTAACGATATCAGTGTACCGCTTATTATGGCACAACAAATTCTTGGCTGTTCTTTTCTTAGCTGAATTAGACGTTCGTACATTGCTTCAAATGGTCTAATTATTGTTAATGGTGGAACTATTGCCAAGCTTGTACAGCTTGTTTTGTACACCCAAAACGCTAGTATTATTGAAAATAATATACCATAGGGTCGAATTTCCAGCCTGCAACAAAGGAAAAAAAAATTAATTATCATCACAAATGATTAAAAACCTTAGAAATTACATGAAAATTGATTGCAGCTCGTTTAACATTTAAATTTAAGCAAATATGGTTCTTATATGTAGGTACTCGTATGTAGTACTTATCTCATAAATGTTTACAACTAGATTTAATACAAGGTAAATCCTTTCTAATTTTCTAACTTGCGTCATAGGTGCAATAATTCATTACTGGGTATAACCTAGATTTTCAATATATGAAAATTGGATTTCTAAGTTTAATTTTTGTTAAACTTAGAAATCTAATCTGAAGATAGAAGTTATGTATGTATAATTAAATTGAAATAACTTTTGTTATGATGACACCAAAATTTGTATCTGGCGCCAACTCATTTACCTCATACTCATATAACCAATCCCGTATGCGTATATATTAGACTAGACTAGACTGTATAATACAAATACGACTCGCATAATTTTGCTTTTAAAGTAATAAACGATCCAAGGCCATTGGTTGTGAATTGTGATATTAAAACACAAACAAATTTATTTATTTTCTAATCCAGTAAGGCCTAGTTGTTTATAAAAAGAGTGCTCCGCAATTTTTATAGAGAAAGTCCGGTCAAAGTGGATGTCTTTGAGAATTGTTGCCCGTCAGTTAAATAAAAATAAGGAAAAATAAAGAACATGAGTACCATTGTAAACCATTTTATACGGAGAACTTAGTAACAGTGCTATTTCAATAAAATCGTGTAAAAACGAAATTGGATTTATTTTTCTAGCCCGTACTCATACTGGTATATTATAATCGCCGTAGTTAGTAGTTTTAAATAAGGGGAGAACCCTAAAAATAAAGTATAGGTACAGGTATCACATTAACGATACGTAATTACTGGAAAAATTTCGGTGATTTCAAAATTAAATTCTACAAGAAAATAAAAAAACAACATCACGTCTATTGGCATTATACCAACAACCGTTGACACATACAATGATGTTCTTTCAATTTTTTTTTGACAATTTTTGGCAAACAACAACAAAAGAAAATTGAAAATATTATCCCTCACGCGAATTTTGTTTTTACTTTTTTATTTTAAATAAATTTAATTTTAGAGTTTGTAGTATTCTAGAAGCCAATTAGCTGAATTTATGAATGAAAAGCAAACAAATATATGAATGTCTCCATCAGCCCACATATACAAAATGGTACACATTTTGATTGATAAATATTTTTATTTTAATTAAATGCTACTGTCAATTTTTATGCCAAAAAATTTTCGAATTTAAAATATTTTATGCAAGTGTGTTTATGACTTTGTTCAAATTTCGTATGATAAGATTTTAAACTTTAGGACTTCAGAACCTTCATTTTGAATCGAATAGAATTAAAAAAAAAAAAAACTTCAGCCAACATCCAATTACCCGTCTATGTACTTTCAGCCGTGCCTTGGCCTAGTAGAATTTAAGTTTATTTAGTCTATGCGGATAATTATTAAGTATTCATTCTTATTATTTTCGTACCAATTCATATATAAATTAAAATAACCAAAAATTAACAACCCTAAGGGTGGAGCCTTTATAGAGTACTCTGGAATAGCAATTTCATACATTTATATATGTCCTATATTGTCATCGCTGAACTCATTTGCTTATCAAATCCAATCCTATGATTTTTCTCAGATGATGCTTTACTTTGTGTGTGCATATAGAGTGGTGTGCAAAAAAATAAGTGTTTAAGGTAGTAATTTCTCCTACTTGTTAGGATTGATATCTGAGCTATGAAATGCCTCATTGAAACTATAAATTAAAGAAATCTATTACTTCATAGCTTTAAAAATTACATTCCAAAATAAGTTTTTTTAATTTTGAAAAAAAAAACTTAAATATTAATATACTTAAAGAAAATGTCTATTAAATTTTATTGAAAAATAACAAAATTACAGAATATTGAAACCTCGTAAGACTTTACTATCTATTGTAAGTACATTTATTGCCAACTGATGAAAGAACGAATAGCTCAGCGCAATCGAATTGCGTCGTTGGAATTTTCAGATAAAGAAAATCTTTTAATATTTTTTTTTTTTGCAAATTTGTGAAAAACAAGTTGGAAAATTTCAATAAAGTTAAATATAGTTGCAAGGCATCATATAATAATAACACGACACATTAGTTAGTAATTTACATTTGTAATGCGCATAAATATCTCATCAACCAAAGTCGCTCTAACAAAACTAAAATCATGATAATAATGCTGCTAAAATGCTAAACAAACCTATTATATATAAAACCGCGCGAGATTAATAATATATATACATGTGGATACTTATAGTTGCTTTTATTGTACTTAAATGTATCTACTATCTGCCTACTTAATATTGCCGTGCCTCTTTTATGTGTGCTGCGTTGTTTATGTTAGCACAATATAAGGTCACACAACATTACATTATTATCTTCTATGTCAAATTAAAAATTAATTTTTCATTGAATGACAACAAATCAGACACAGAGAGCATTGCTTTACCTAAGTATTTATGCACAAAAAAAAAAAAAAATTGCTGAATAAATTTAATTTAGTCATACAGAAAGTTTTGAGGAAAGTTCAGTGATCTTTTCTTTGCTAGGCATTAAACTTTTAGGTGCTGAATATTAAAATGCGTGGCACCAAAATAAAATTTTGTAAACACATGTGTATACCTCCTAGAACTTCTATTTGTGTTACCGTATAATAATTGAGTGTAATATTTTTTATTGTAAGTACGCAGTCGTAACTCAGCCTAAAAATAATTTTTTTTTGTTGATAGAAAGCAATCGTTCTATGTCAAGGAAATGTAATTGATCAACAATAATGTGATTGCGAATAGATCAGTTTTTCCTATAGGTGGTAGGTAGTATTTCATTGATGACAAAACGGATTACTTAATTAATATTCGTCTTATAGTTTTATCTTCAAAAAACTGTTTATTGTAAAGTTGGTTTGCCAGCCGACTTTTTATTGTAATTAAATTGAGGGCGGTTGGTTCAGACTCTCTTTAAAACTATAAAACGTAATTACATATGCATAATTAAAAAATGAAAATATAAGTGAATTCGTAAAGGGAGACAAATTCAAATGTTAAAAATATATATATATATATATATATGTGTATACTTAATAGGCTTGAAGAATCCATAAAAAATACTCCGAGACATATTATAGTTCATATTGTACAACATTCACGGCATCCTGGATAGTTCCATCGTATTTAGAGTAAGTGTCCAATATGAAATACTGGTGGTTCATCTGTTGACTGTAATAGATATCGCTAATCTGTTAATAAATTCTCGTTTGTATAATAAATTTGGAACAGTTAAGATTTTAGAACCTATCTTAATAGTGCGCTCAGAGAAGGATAGATTTTGATTTAATCTATTTTATTTCAATTCAACTTCTCTAGATTTTATAATTTCTCATTATGCTTTATGTTAAGATTTTAACACCAACATGTTGCAAATAAGATTTTTAACTCAATGCTAACTCGTTTGATAAGCTATTTAAATGTGGGATTTAATTTAGATAGCGACATGTAGGTAGTTATAAATTATTCAATAGCTTACTTAACAATGTTTGAAATTAGTTTTTAAAGGGACCACGAGCAATTGTAACTAAATCGCTCAGTTTGACGTTTTTTTAATATTTATAGCTCTTTACAATTACCTACATAAGTAGAAAAATATTAAAAATACGGTTTTTTCCACGGGAAAATAAAGTCTATTACAAAATAGATAGACTCTCAATTCTATTATTATTCATTAATTTTGATTAAGTATGTAATAGAAAATAATTTTTTGTGTGATCCCTTGAACACTGTCTATAATACCAAAGAACCCGTGTCGTTCTAGAAGACCTCATGCATCGATTTTGTATGTCAAGCAAATATTAATTTAAAACGAAGGTTGCTGCTTTGAACTATTTATATTGCCGATTGTGTGCTCGTTCAGTTTAGTTTAGCTCTAGATTGACACAACTATCTCCTCATTTCCATAAAATTGCTAAAAATAAAACATACAATTCTCAGCATGTAGAGTAGACAAATTGGCATCCAGTGGCGTCGTTTATTATGGAACAATAATACATACAATTTAGTATACTATAATTACTATAGAAGAAAATCAGTTTAGAGTTAAGAGACAAGACACAATAAAAAAAAGCTTCCCTTTTATATTTCATATACAGTATGAAAGGAAAATACAGCTCCCTGTCTCATGTCAAAAGTCAATTCCTCTTAACCTCATACACTCCTTATTTTAATACTTTATGTATAGATTTTATAGTACCTATACCTATAGTATAGATATAGATAGACAAAACAAATTGGCACAGGCGCTCCACAAATATTTTTTTGTTGTTGCTCTCTACCAATAAAGTAATGAAATACCGCGACAAAGGAAATTATTCGTCATGGCTCAATACTTGATGATTTACATTTAATATACTTAAATGTAGCCAATAGTCTAGTAAATTTATATAATAAAAAAATTAAATCACAACCGGGTTATATTACAATTTTGTAGAAATTTACCATAGTATAAGACTGGCTGCAGCTAAAATAGCCCCAAAATGAAGTAACCTTGGTCTTTCCTGCCACATGGTGAGGTCACGTCCAACAAAAAAAATAAAACTGGTACCACAAAAGAGCCAATGGCTAGTTCTTAGAAGGTCAAAAAATTGTCACTGTTTATGTCGGTATTTTCACTCGATCATTCCACTATTTTTCATTATTTTATTTCTTTTTTTTTATTGTGGGTAGTTAGCAGACAGCTGCTCCTGCTCCTGCTGACCTATCCAATAGGACCCACTATGACGATTTGATGCACAAAAAAAAACAATGCTTTCAATTAAAGAAACCAAATAAAAAAATCTATTGTACTAACACGCGATTATAATTCAATATTTTCGAACCACACTCTTTAACAAATTAAAATAATTATTATAAACTTCGATGCCTTCGCAAATGTATCAACTACTAAACAACGAAGAAGCGTCTGCGTGTGCGAGCATATATTTGCTTATACAATACATCATTAGCACTTGACGTCAACTCAAAATGGCGTCTTGCTTTGATATTTTGTATAGTAGATTTCAACCGAAATTTTCTGCTAATTTCATGATTAAATGTTCTTATTTATATTTGTATTACACTTGCATAGATATTGCTCAAATTTAGATCAATTATAACATTTTTATTTTGTTTTATTTGTTTATGGTCAAAATAACGTTTATATATTATAAAAATTATATTGTTGTTTATAATGCATTTGTAAGGTTTTATTTGGAATGTGGCTAATTAAACAGTTTCTTTGTTATCACCCAAGCCCAAAACATTTGGCCGACCAGCTCCATAATAGTTAATAATAGTTATTATTTATGTAACTGGAAAAATGCATATAGAAGAATCTGGTATAGAACAAGAATTTTTGACATAGAACAAAAAAATATATAAAAACATCTTTTAGAGATGCTAGGGAACAAAGAAAAAATCTGTAAAAATAATAAATATTTAACTTCACGAGCCACTGACGTAGAATTGCGCATTTTGATAAGTAAATATCTGGTGATCTTCTATCATACACGCAGCACACAGTCGTGACACACACACACAGCGATATGTGCATATGCCTCTAAAAAAATTCTAAAATACTTTTAACAAAAATTATAAATAATAATGGAACTACGCAAAACAATTTATTTCAAAACAAACAGAAATATTGCTGAAGAAGTATGGAAAAAATATATTTTTAACTCTCCAATACCTATCATTTACAAAACAACGTAAAAACGTGAATATCGACACTTGTACGATAAAATGGGGGACAATCCATTCACATCATAAAATCACAAATTAGTAATTTTTATCGTTATCTCTACTTTTGTTACGCATTATTTTTTTTTTTGAAGAAAAAGCTCCTCATTCTATATGTGGTAATCACGAAAATTTAGCATGTGCTTAGTGATTACACATTTAAATTAAAATTACTTCGAAACTCTAAATAGGTCATCGGCAAATAGATTCGAAATAGAAAGAGACAAATCTCGTATAGCTCAGCTGATACTGATAACTATTATTTTACGTGCAGGTAAAATTTAGGGGGTCATTTGCATAGCATTTGTTTAAAAATAGCGCCAACGCACATTTGGCATATGGTGTGAACGATTTTTTTTTAAAGATATTCATCGTCTTGTTATAGATAGATTTCTTTTGTATATGCCACATGATAAGTTGTTGAACTAATATACTGAACAGATTTAAATGCTGATTGAATGATTTCCTTTTCCTGGAACAAATATTTACGTAGTCTTTTCTATGTGCCGCAGAAATAAAATAAAAAAGAACCTACAACTTAGTGGTTGTGGTTTTGTACAACACATTAGAATAGAAATGGAAAATTAAAATCTAAATATTCTTTAGTTAGTTTCATTCCATTCACAAATATAAGCCTCCGAGTGAAATCAATTTGAGAACACTTATAGAATCTTTTTGTGTCCCTTTGAGGATCTTATAACGAACATTTAGGAAAATTAAAATATTTAGAAAAATTACTACTTTATTCATGTTCCCTGATAACATGCTTCTTAGTCTCAGCAACAAATGGCACAGTATCCGGTTTTGAATGAATTCGTCGATTGTGCTCCTTTTTCTTTTCTTTCTCTTTGATAATGCGATGTTTTGCCATATTTTTATAAACATGTTTCGGAACCTGTCTGTGCTGGGCAATTCGTTTAATTTGTGGATGTGCTGCAAATTTCTCTTTCAATGCTGCACCATAGTTAAGGGCTACCCGTTCCCTTGGTCGAAGCTATAAAATGCAAAAAAGAAAATATTTATTCAGATTCAGAATAAAAATTTTCAAAAAATAATATTACCGCTCCTAGTTTTTCCGATGCTCTAGCCTTCCATAGTCTTATATTCATATCATCTGATCCACTAAAGACGAATTTATTATCAAGGCTCCATCTTACGCATGAGACCCGTTGCATACGTTTTGTATGGTAAATTTCACGTGAGTTTGCTTTGTGGATCTCGAATATACGAATTGTCTTGTCGTAACCGGCTGAGACAAATTCTTTTCCCGTTGGCGAATAGTCAACATCCATAACAGATGATACATGACCGGTATGAATTTTGATTGGTTGTTTTAAGCGGCGTGTATCGAATGTATAAAGACTAAAATTAAATTCGTTCAGATTTGATTGTTGTCTCAGAAAAAATGTAAATTTAAAAGCTAACCTATAATCCTCATTCGCAACAGTAAAATTAAATGCTTCCATTGGATTCCAACTTAAGCGATTCGATCTGAGTGTCATAACAATTTTTCGCAGCGGCATCGACTCACGTTTGTCATAAAAGATGATACTACGATCACTGGCACAAGAAGCTAGTAGAGATGTTTCAATAGGATTAAAAGCAATCGATTGTAGTGTATCAACACCCCATTTCAATGTTTTCAATGGTTCATTTCGTGTTTCATCCCATAGATAGCAAACTTCACCACAAGTGGCAAACATCGGTTCAGTTCGATGATGCGACACTCCCATCAAAATAGTCCTACTCAATATCGTATTT
Source organism: Platyura marginata (assembly GCA_026745375.1). Taxonomy (NCBI): domain Eukaryota; kingdom Metazoa; phylum Arthropoda; class Insecta; order Diptera; family Keroplatidae; genus Platyura; species Platyura marginata. The sequence goes on from JANSTT010000731.1 coordinate 13,897, forward strand.
ACCGGTTCTTCATCTTCACCAACATCAGGCACAGCGGATTTCCAAACTTTTACCGTTTTATCATCACCCACCGAAATAAAATGCTCTGCATTGGATGTATAGCAAATGCCACGTACATAACCATCGTGAGCAACAACATTTCGTAGTGATTGTCTTGTGGGTAAGTCCCAAACTCTAATTTCACCATCGCAAGCACCGCTGCATAGGGTCGACAGTGATTTGGGATGTTTGGCCAAACAGGATATACCGTCTTTGTGTCCACCAAGATTTCCAATAAATGGTTTAGCAAATACACGATCAAGTTTGGTGGCATTTAATGCACGAACATATTCTCTTGCTGATTCGAATGGATGCAAGGATGGATCGTAGTTTCTTTTGACTAAAAATCTTTTTGTATACATAACCTCAAATTTTGTTACGAATTATTTTTACCTTTATGTATATCACATTTAGTTTCACGGAGGTATTGATCGGGATTACGACTTATAACTCTAACTTTCATTTTAATGGAATATTTATTTGTTAAATTGATAAAAACACATTTAATTAAAATAAAAAATTAAAGCGCGTTTCAATACATCGTAAATAGTTAAAGTTACCCTTGAACAAAAGAACTATGTACTAGATCTAGTCTAATCTAGTACTTCTATTGCTCAGTCGATAATCTTTTTGCACCAAAATTATAATAAATGACGTTGAAGTTTGCAATAAATTCATGATTACCCCTCTATAGTATAGAAATAGATTTATGAATTTAATATTTAGGTTTTGAATATAATTATAATGTACGAAAAAATGAAAATAATGGAAAAAGTTTTATACAAATTTAACAACAAAAGTTTTTTGCTTTTTAATGGCAGTCAAGTAGGAAATGATAGACATTTTGCAAGTTCCTCGATTGTAAAAAATCATAAAATGTCTGCTAGTCAAAGTACTGCAGATTATTGCTTGAATTTGGTTAGGTTTGTAATGTTTGTGAATTTATGTCTCATGCTACAATCTGCAACATTTCTGTGATCTCGAATTTAATTTTTGATTTATTCATATCTTTCTGTTTCCTCATTCAGCTGTCCTAGATTTCGTTGCACAATTGACAAATGTTATCGTTTATTTCGTAAGATCTTGAAGATTTTAGTCCTGACTGACTAGAATTAATAATGGAATAATACAGATATGAATTCTTTGATCAAGCAGGAGCACTGTTCTTAAAACCTAGAATATTTATTAAATTTTCTATTTCAGAGAAAACGATTATGAAAACTTTCTGTGCACTTTGCTTCTCAAAGGCAATACCAGACGAAGTGCATTCGGAATTCGCGCTTTTAATGTAGAAGTTTCGAAGATTGCAAGTGTGGTAAGGGTGGCCATTGAAACAACAATCATAGAAATTATTCATTAATATAATAAGGTTTCAGACGATAAAATTGGTATGATGCGCCTGAAGTTCTGGCACGATGCAATAGAGAGAATCTACGATACAACAATGGATAAATGTCCAGATCATCCGGTTATAAAGGAGTTAAAACTAGTAGAATTTTATTTTATTTATAGCATAAAAACTTCTATTTTTACCTTTTTACAGGTCGTTGACGATTTTCGATTACCAAAACTCTATTTTACCCGACTAATAAAGTCCAGAGAACGATCATTGAATTTGGGTTTTGTCACATCAAAAGACCTTGAACAATATGCTGAAGAATCGGTATCATCAATTTACTATCTTTTGGCGAAATCTTTTAAATCGCAAAACATCGATGTTGATCATGCTGCATCACATTTGGGTAAAGCACAGGGAATTGTAAATTTATTGAGGTCACATCGACGACACGATCGATCAAAAGTACTTTGTATACCACAGGAGATACTCATTAAGCATGGTGTTAGTCAAGAACGTATTATTCGAAATAAACCCGAAGATGCGGGTGTACGAGAATGTGTTTTTGATGTTGCTAGTGTAGCCAATTCACATTTACAAAAGGTATAGGATTTGTTCGAATGGCAAAAGGAAAAGATAAAATTTGGTACTTTTCAGGCAAGACAGTTATCGGGAAAAATTTCCAATGACGTTAAAAGTATATTTTTACCTGCGATTGCAGTGGCTAGATATTTAGAACGACTTAGAAAAGCTGATTTTCACCTTTCACATGGAAGTCTAACACGACGTGATGCACTTCTGCCATTGGTCTATTATTGGAATTGTTTTAGAAAAAAATATTGATTCTGTGTGTATATACAAATTTTGGCCACAAAACATAACTGACAGCTTCAAAGAAACTAGAATGTGAAGAGTTAAGAACCGTTAAAATAATACTAAATAAAACTAATTAAAATAATGTACAGTTTTTTTTATTATTTTGGTTTAAAAAAAATGTATTTCATGCACATTTATAATAAATTATTGTATTGCATGACGCATTATTTGTTGCAAATTTATTTTCTACTAAATAAAATGACGTCAACATAACGAATTAATAATAATTTATAATATATTTTTATTTGGTACAAATAATTCAGATATCTTTATTTTTCTTTCCTTCTTAATTATCTTCCCCATTTTTTTTTCGCTAACTGTACTACCAGTCTAGGAACCCCAAAAAACATATCACTTAAACGTAATTTTTCTTGTGTTTATTTACATTATTTATTCAATTCCTAAGTAATTCTAAAATTTATTTTTTTTTTAATAACAAAACAAAAAAAAACGTATTTTTCGATTTCTTTTTCTTCTTCTTCCCTTCTCCTTCCAAAAATGTCATTTATCATAAAATTTATTATCGAATTATTTATTGCGTTGGGCTTTGTGCAAATCATTTATTTAAATTAGAAAAAGGAAACAAATATGTCACATTAAATAGGCATTTTTTAGAAGTATCAATTATTATAATCTTCCGCTTCTCCGTCACTATTTTAGGTTAGAATAATATGGACTTCTGTAGAAATTCCTAAGTTTTCTTATGATGGAATGGCATAAATTGGGTCTAAATGTTATTTGGTTGCCCGACATGACCAGTTTAATCCTTATTAGAAAATAAAAACTTTAACAAAGCACACTTTAGGATGAAATGAATAAATGAAGGTGTATCTATCTTCACTTAATTTGTAAAAAGTTAGTATTTTATTGACAGAAATCCAATCACCTCTAATAAAAAGCATAAATGGAAATCAATTGAACTGTTCATTTTAATCTGAATCCATTGATAGGGAACTGGCCGTCTTTATTGATTGAACAAAAATTGTATCGAAAATTGAATTTAAGATTGCTAAATGGAAATAGATTTTTCCTCCAAAATGTCCCCATGGTAAATTTTATTCGCGCTAAACAGGAAGCGTTTTACCGTATTACCACCAAACTCAATGACTTAACGAAGAAATTTTTCCAACAGCGGTAGATTTCGATGAAATCTTGATTATTGTTTTTTTTTTAGTTAATTCATCGATCACTGATCTCAATCATAAAATCATTATTGACATAATTTACATCTAGCTTAATTTATTCGACAAATAAAGGACTTGACTAAAAAAAAAAAAAATAAATCAAATCATCTTATACATTTACGTAATGATATAATTTAGACAATTTAATTAAACAATTTTGTCTGCATTGGATTAATTTCTATGAAAAATTATTTCCGATCATTTCTCGCTAAGATAAATTCATAAAAATCTGCACAAAATAAAAATGGTATACGCAAATAATTTCGGTATAGTTTTTATATGTATGTATATAATATGGTTTTTAGTTTTTTTTTTAATATTTTTTTTTTTTTATTTTAATTTTACCTGATTTGGTGGAAGGTGTAGTTACAACTTTGAGTCGTATAAAAACGCATCAAATTTATCTTTTATATTTTATACTCCATCACATAAAAAAGTTATTTTCTCTCATTATTATTATTATTAATTTTTTAATTAATTAAATTTATTTTATTTAATATATAGTGAATTGGTTTTTTATTAAAAATATTGCTTTTGGAATAAAAAATAATAAAATATTCTTTTATACTTCGTACTTCTTTCATTTTGCGTTTAATTTTTTTTTTTTTTTTAAAAAAACTACCGCCACCAAATCATATAAAAGAAATTCTATAAAAAATTTTTTTTTTTGTTCTTAAACTAATTCTATCAATACAGTCATCACACAATTTATTGTTTTTTTATTTTTGTTTTATTATATTTTATTTTTTTTTTACGCTCATTATTAATTTAATTTTTTTCTTTAAATTCATTGTTTTAAATTTATGTTTTTGTTTCACATTTTTTTGTTGTTTAATAATAATAAATTATGCATTTCTATAATAATTTTAATATTTTTTTTTTTTTGTGTTTTACATTTATTATAAATATCTACAAACTATGATTGGCACTATTAATTAATTGTTAATTAATAATAATAATTGATTGTTAATAATAATATAAGAGAAAGAGAAAAATCGACGATATAATTGCAAAAACAAAAAAAAAAAAAAAACAAAAAAATGATCTCAAAACTCAATATTATAAACAATATGTAATAATTTAATAGTTATATAGTAATAATAATTTATTATTATTTTTAATAATTAATATGATAATAGTAATAGTAATTGATGAAAACTTAATTAGGTAATTTTTTATTTATTATAATTTCATATTTATTGATTTCATTATAATAATTAATATGTATGTTGTGTTTTATTGTTGTTGTTTTTGTTGTCTCTTTAATTAATAACTTACATAATTATTATATTCAATTAACATATAATGTAACAAATAAAATTAATATTATAGTTCAAGTCTTTGGTTTTTTATTTATTTATTAATTCAATTTATTTCATTATAATAAATTTTATTTATTTATTTAAAGCAAAAAGTAATAGAAAAAAAAAATAATAATAATTTTTTGCTTTTATTGTAACACAATTTTGAGAAGTCGTACACCAATTTTCCATATATAATGTTTTAATAATATAAATAAACGCAGAGAAATATGGTTTTTAGATGGAATTCATAAATGATTTTCTTGAATTTTTGATATTTTCTTTTGTTGCCGGTGGTGACCTTTAATTGGCTTTAGGGATTTTATATTCTATAATTCCCTTTAAATTTTTAGTACAAACATACTCCGGAAATCATATGTTAGCGCAAAAAGAACGTATGCAATAGCCCTGACAGAATTAGCTTAAATTAAGACAAATTATAGTTAAGAAAGAATAGAAAATGCCAATATTTTATTTTTTGTTTTAATTTTTAAAATTGTAAATTTAATTTTAAAATGTTTCATTGCTACTGTTTAGATTATGCCGGTTTGAATTTCAATTTGTCCGTATCTTAATCGGTAAAAAATGGTCAGGCGGTACACATTTGGGCCATTGGTTTGAGTCTTATATTGGGTGTGATTTTATAGACGAATTTCTCGGAACAACATCCAATCCCAACCGTAGAGTGTCGATTTGTGCCAGCGTTGCAATAATCAAGTTGGATGGTGAAAGCAATTTAAATAATACTACTACTACTAAATAAATGAAATCATATGTTAGTGAATTATAATTAATTTTCGCGTTGGGCGCCAGGCAAATTCGAATTAATAACTCTGTAGTGAAATTATCTTGCCTTTGGCTCATTTTTTTGGGAGTCAAGGGGCGACTCGTTATGCACAAAATTCCACTATTGAATGATTGTTAAAAATTGTGGCAATTTGAAGACAAAATTAGTAAACATTTTCCTATATTTTGAAGAACAAAATAATTATGAATTGAAAACTAACCAATGTACGAGTATATGATGAAAAACAAGCAAAATAATTGTGTGGCCACAAAAAATACAGAACAAAGATATGTAAAAACCATATTTCACATGTGTTAAAACAAAAATTATAGAACCAGATAATAGAATGGAACATTTCATTCATTTTGCGTTATACTTCGACACTAGCATTGTGGAATGTAGAGTGTAGTATAAACATGTAATCAATATTCATAACTAAACAATACAATTTGAAATTGACACTATTTTCTCTCCCTTCCACAAATAATTTGCATTAATATTGAGTATTATCATAATATAACGCCGCCATACCCATTCTCTACCATTCTATTAAAAACAAATTCTACTTTGTGGCGATTCAGTAGAGTATAATTCTCTCGTATCGTAATATTATAAATTTAATATAAACAACATTCGATTATTTACTAAATAAATTTAAAAAAATAATTAAAACTTACATACATAATCAAGCAATTCCTAACCAGATTAAAAAGCACTTTGTGTGAACGCATATTTTGAAAAATTATCAAAAATAGAAATTTACCAAGTCTTGGGCTACATATTATTTTTAAACAAAATTCCAATCTAAATAAGTCATTTTTAATTATAAATAATATTGTTAAGTTGACTTCACTTAAAAATAATTTACGGTTGGGTCGTTTTCAGAATAAGGTGGAAAAAAAATTGATTGGTTGATAATGCCGAATCTAGACTATATTTTATTATTCATGGTAAATACGGAATCTTCCACTTTCTGTTCATCTACAATTTAATATTTTTTTTTTTTCGCACATTTTACGATCATCACCAAACATTCGCTTAAAAATGAGAAGTAATAAAATTGAGAAAGTTGGTTTTAAATGCTGAATGGACAGGGGTGACACCTAAGGGTTTTTTGTTCCGCTCTGTAATTAAAATTTTGACATTTGTGTTCAATTTTTCTCTCGCGATATAAAATGTAAACAAATATTTTATCTCCCATTCAATAAAAAAGAACAAAATCATTGAACTCTCGTTAAATTCTCCCTTACAAATGATGTAGCGTCGTTTCAGCATAAATTGCATAATAGTCTAGTTGAGGCATATCGACAAATGGCCAATTGACAAGAACTATTGACATTTTTAACTCGACGACATATTGTAACATATTGATATGAACGTTGATGTGCTCCTATATTGTCGATGGGATTTATTTTCGATAGAGAACCATTTTGGTAATCGAAAATAAATGTAATGGTGGACATATTGAATATTGATATTTAAATAAAAATATCAATTTTAATATGTTGTAGAATAGAAGTAAAACGACCACTTAGAAGTATTAAATATACTAATAAAATGTGTAAATTAAGAATTGTGAATATTTAAAAGTTACAACCTGAATAAAAACTGTTTATAAGTAGCATGTCAAAAGGTTTCATATATATTAAATTAAGATATTTATAACAACTCACATAAAAAATATAAAAATCATTTTTTCAAAAAAATAAAATTTTAAAAAAAAAGTCTAAAATAAATTCCGAGTCGGCTAAATAATTTCAATTTAATTGCTGTTAATTTGGCGATTTAATACAAAACACTTATCTCTACAGTAGGGCAATTCAATATAGATAGTACAAGTTGGACTAACGTAAGACTAATAAATAATATTCCTTTCAATTCACCCTTTTTTTTAAATTATTGATGTGCGTTACGATTTTATTATTGTGTCGGATACGGCTGTTTTAGGAGATTACCATTATATTGATTTATATTTTTTACTTTGAGCGTAAAACACAAAAATATTCGATAAACAGTCTTATCATACGAAGTGCGACCGACTAAAAATAGCAAGGCACGAAGCATAAATCAGTTGACAGTGATCCGAGGCAAAATTTATGAAATTGTTAATCTGTGAAATCAGTTCGTGATTATAATGGCCAAAGTCGTTTTTCTGGAGTGCTTCCAACCGACTGGCCATGGAATCATTTCTAATTGAAATTCATAATAATAACAGTAGGCCATTGAAAAATCTATTTTTTTATTTTTTTTTTAAATTGTGAATGTTTTGAACAGCATTGATGAAAAAGAATGTTAATTGGTGATTATTTATTGAAACCATTTTTCTCATATTTTTATTTAAGACCTCGATTTGCGTCATTTATGCGTAGTAATGAATTAAAAGATTACTTTTTTTAATTTTAATTATTATGCGTTTTAGGGTTAATAGAAGTCGTATAGAAATACTATAAATAGATTTTTTCGATTTGTGTCGGCTTTCTGTGGAATCAATTAAAACAACGTAAATCGAGGTCTTAGTGTAATGAAAAATCAGAGGCCCCATTTGGACAATAATATTTGTTACGTCTTAATAACAGAACCACAAATATGGTGAGACCAGCACGTTTAATTTTATCAATTCGCCAGACTCAACTTAAGCGACCAATACATGAACGAGCATCTTGCTGCGCGAGCAAATTATACCATGGATGGTGTTGCTTTTTGCTCGGCGCAGTAGATTCGATTAAAAACTAAAAAAAATTTTGATTTTTGTAGACGTCGCTGTTTGCTCGACAAGCAAACGAAGAGAATTTATGACTATTTTTCAGTTTTTATAGAATTTTGGTGTTTTAACATCAGTAAAATAATAAAAATGTCTCTGAAAGCCAACAAAAATTGTAAAAAATTTCATAACAATCGCAATAATACTGAGATGAAAGTAGAATGCCGACTAATACTCGCAAATTATAGTGAATGACAAATTGTTAAATCTGCTTGTCGAGCAAATTCGTTTAATTTGCTCGTCGTCAATAGGCCGTTTCAAAACAAAAGTATTCGTGTTTATTTATAGATTTCAAGGACTTTTTTATGAAACTTTTGTCATTTTTTATTGATTTTAGGAGAAATAAAGTGCCAATTTCACCAATATGCACAAAGAAAAAATTAAACAATAACGTTAAGATATTCATTCCGTATCAGTTATAAGCTGTCAATTATATCCAATTGTTCGGATATGCAGCTATTCTGAGGCTATTATGAACGATGTATCCTGGCAGTAAGATTATATTTATTAATAGGCAGTAGTGATTTAGTTAAAAGTTTTAATACAAAAACACATATAAAATTATAGGCATAAACTGTAGATTAGCCAATTCAGTATTAAAAACCTGTTGACACTCTACTATTTTATTAAATTGGTTTGTTCTTATCGAAATTAAGTATATGGCACTTTTAAGCTCCTCTAGTAGGCTCAATGATGATGTGATAACAATTACAACATTGAGTGATTGTAATTGGATGTAATGTATTTAAATACTTAAATAAAAAAAACCTTTGTTTTATATGTTATAATGAACACTATGCAATGAATTTTTTTTATTTATAGTCTGTTTATAATAATGTTCTTAAATTCATTTCGTAGTAATTGTTGTTGTAAAAAATGTGATGAATAATCGTAATTAAAATGATGGTCCACTAGAGTTCTCTTAAATTACCCAATAGGTTCATACAACGAAATTATAAATTTGATAATAAAAACAAAAATAACAATAACAGTATTTTTTTAAATACATAAACATAATGATTAAGTTATCGTCCAAAAATTACATAAACTGACTATATCATGTATCACGATAAAGTATCAAATACTATATGTATGTACTAATAATGTACGATTTATTGCGAAAAGATATGAATCATTTAAGAAATATTATGATCACCCAACAATTACATTGAACGTAAAGCGTGAATACAAAAAGATCTCTGGCCGACTACGACCAATTTTATTGACGATAAAATTTCCGTATTAAATGTCCGTATACGATCATTGAAAATCTTTGATGGAACTTTCAGAGTTCTAAATGCTTACACTATGATTACAGGTCATTAGTCTGTGGGACTAGACTGTTTTGAAGAAACATAACGATTAGGATCACAAAGCAATGAATTATGCAATTTATGGACAATTCTGTAAAGATAGTATTTAGACCCAATAATAATGACGGAGCTATATTAACGATAAAAAAAAATGTAATAAGACAGAAACGGCTCCCTAACAATTAAAGTGTGTTTTCAGTTACTTATTATATAAATGTAATATCGTAGTGTTTTGTGTGTGTAAAAAATAGTTTTTGGTAATTTTATTGAGTTTAAAAAAAACGTAAAACAACTTACAAATTAGGATACCATGCAATCTCTCTCTCTATATATATAAAATATATATACATATATTTAGAGATCGTCTTCGGCTTCATCAAACTCTTCTACATCAGATACATACATATTATCCTCAACGGGATCATTACTTGAATGTCCGAACGGATTTTTCCTTTTCACACTCAATTCGGCAGCTTTATCTTTTGCTGATTGATCGGCAGGTGTTCGTTTTTTTCTAAACTCATATACTAGGGGAAATATATGTTCAATGGCTGCTTGAACATTGGCAACGCTGCTTGCTGTAATTGAAATTAATTGAAAATCTACCAAATACAATAAATCAATAAGATGTACCTGTAACGGTAATACTTCCAGTTGAAAATATCTTTAGGGTAGCTTTTGGATTTTTTAATTTGTAGGTAACTCCAGGATGCAATTCGGGCTCATAGCTTGCTTCCTGTTTATATTTTTCAGAAAAATTGACAATTTTTATAGCCCACGGCATACTACACGTGCCAAGTACATTGACAACGCGAAAATTATTGAATTTAACACTAAAACCTAATTTTTGAAGGCAACGAGCATATCGACGTGCTGCAATTTTGGCCTAAAAATATAAAAACAAATTTTAACTAAAATTTCGATATACAAAGAAAACTCATCTGTGACGTACTTAGAAATTGCATTTGAGTTGATATGGGGGGGTTGGGAAGATGATAACAAGTTGTTATACTCGGAAAAAGATTCACAAACAAAGACATACAACACGTGACTAAGGCTGGTCGTGCACTGCTCGCGTTTTCGTTCGAATTGCGTTCGTCAGAAATGTGACGTTTACTTTTTCATGCGAACGATGGGGATACACTGAAATGTATTAAACATAGTTCACTGTATGCGTAACAATTTGTGCGTTTGTTTTCATCACAACTGCGAACTATTCCATTTTGATGGAATTTTTCGTCCGAATTCGTGCAGATTTGGATAGAATTTAAGACCGCGTTATACGAAATTGCAACCGCGTTGTACAAGATGAAGCGAAGGATGCGTTATCTCTAAAACAGAGAAACTCCGTATATCCACACTGTTACTCCAAGTGAGAGAATAAGATTTGAACAAATAAACGTCCTGTTTCTTGGAAAATATTGTAGATATCAAATACCCTTTCTTGTGCACACACAAAAAAATATCTTAAAATATAATGCTGGTCAATGATATTCAACTTTAATCAAATAACTAACCTGATCTTCTGATGTAGCACCCGTACATGTAATACGTCCTGATGACCAAATTGATGCAGTCGTATACGGACGACGTAGCTTCATAGTAACCATACCATTTTCACGTCGAAACTCCACATTGATGCCATTTAAAGCGATTTCACGTAAATTTAAATGGCATCTTACACTAAATGAACACACTACATTATTAATAACTATATCTATTTCGGGTTCTGGTTCCTGATCCTCTTCCATTTGATTGGTGGTACTTTGTTCGATAGCTGTTGTATTGTCCAATTTTGTTCGATCGATACCATTAACCTCATCAGTCGGTTCTGTTGTGCTATCAGCTAGCATAATTGTTTGATTATTATAATCATGCGTATTTGATGACACTGTTGAAATGATATTACTGGAATTCTGTATATGCGGATGATGTAATATAGCTGTTGATGTTGATGGCTGACGATACATTGATGATGCATCATTATTACTATGGATGCTATTATAGAATGATGAATAATTATTAAATTGATGATGATTATGATGATGTTGATGCTGTGTAATTGGCTGTTGGGCTGATTGCATATTTGTAATCGATGAAGAATGGGGAGCTGTTGCCGAACCAGTGGCAGTTAATGGTGCTGTTGGTATGCTGACCATTTCGTGTGGCAGCAACACACGTGCCGCTTGTCCCGAAGATGTTCCACCGTTACCACCACCATTTGTTAATGTTTTCATACAATTTTTTTGCTGTAACAGAGTAGCCATACTACTCCCGTTACTGCAATACATAAAAGATATTGGTTCTTTGTATAGCGTCTTTTTTTTATTTGTAATTCCTCTATAAAATCAGTTTTTCCTCTTGTTATTGTTTAATTTTTTTTTGGTTTTTAATAATTTCTTCTTTTTTAATTGATATGAAAAAATTGTATAGAAATTGTATATTGAAAATACTTAAAAATTGTCCATCTAGAAAATTACTTTAACGTTTTTTTTTTTTTTTTAAATATCCTGTTTATTGATAACAATTAAAGCACTTCTGGGTTGCAAAAGATATAGTATGATACTGAACACTTCGATGTGAATCTGAAAAACAAAAGAAAAAAAAATTAAAAATGACGCTTGCGCAAATATATATTTCGTATAAAATTCCAATGAACATTTATATATTTTCATGGAAATAAGAAAACTCACATTAATTGATTTTGAAAGAAAACAAAAGAAATTTTTCTTTTATATTTTCCAGGTAACATGAAATCACATTTTCAATTAAATTTTCCTTGTTAATTTTCTTCAAGCATAATTTATCTATTTTAAGAATTAAAAAAAAAAACACTAAAGAAACAATATTTTTTAGCAAAGACAAAAATCGCTTACAATTTTTAATAACTCGCTCCACACACACACACCTCAAATGCATCACTAGACTGATAAAAAAGAGGGTTTAGGTAAAAATTATGTTGTTTGTTAAAGACTTCAGACAATAAATTCATCTGAACGATCTCATAATTATGATATAGTGGCCCTTTAATTCTTAAAAAATGTAACTTACTTTTTTTACTATAATGACTTATGTATGCTTGCACACAAAAAAAGAGAATTTGAACCACCAACTTAGAACAAATATTGACCACAGAAATAATAAATTAGTAATCATTTTTTTTATTGATTAAAATAGAAAGAAGTCATTAAAACTCCAGGATGTTCGTAACGTCATTTAATTATATACATATTGATTTAAGATAGCCTGCCTGACCGAATAAAAAAGATACATCCCTGAATAATCACAGGCACTTCGAATACATAACGATGGGTTAATAGCAAAACCCTAAATTCCAAAATTTCAAAATCCCGAATTTAAAAAATTTACCAATTCCCGAATCCAAATTCCTTTTTTGTTTCTTTGAACACCGGCGAAATTCTGGATTTTGAACACAACGAGTTGTGCAGTAGGTTGGGAACCTTATGTTGTTTGATTTTCTCCTGCTTCCGCATAACCTTTCAAGCATTTTCTCTCTCTTACGAGAAATTCCTGCTAGCACTTTTTGTTTCATTTTTTATCTCCTTATAATTTATCTACTTAAAGAACCGAACCAAATAAGAAGAAGGGATGTGTTGACATTTATTTTTCAGAGTCGGTATTACACAGTCCAACGCTTTTGACAAACAAATAGGTTTTTACAAGAAAAGTGCCGCTTGCCTATAAAATCGGTTTGTTGACCAAAAGTATTGAACTCTGTAATACCGACCAATTGGTTGACAGTTTCTATTACAATTGTAATTATTGTAACAGGGTAGTGCAATTTTGCACACTTTACATCAAAATTCTAAACTAACTATTTGACTTTATTTTTAATCGCTTAAATATTACATAGAACGATATAGAACGATTAAATTATTAATTTAACATTTATGTCATTAAATTATAAGAAATGTATTATTATTAGCTGCAATAGATTACTTTACAGCTTTACACATAATATTATTAAGCTATAAAAATAATTATGAACCTACTATGTAAAAGGAAATACCTACTATTCAGTAAGTAAGCAATGTTTTAAAAATATCAACAATCTCCATAGCTACAAGATCATTATTATTAAAAATACAAATACAAAGGCGTCATCGAATCTCATTACTTTACTTTCTGGCTGTTTACGCATGTTTGGCGATATTATCAACATGTAAAATACTTATGTAGTAAAAAAAACCAAAAAAACCAACAAATAATGATAACAATCGAAACGACAAACATATTACAAAATTGGCGTCACAATTCAGTTTAAAAATTTTGGCAGTATTTGTAATGACCTAATGGTTACGGCTACTACTAGAAATAACCGAAGAGACAAAGAAGCATTTTTTATGAACGATGTTGATAATAATAATAATCGTCCGTTTTAAAAATGTGCAGATGAATGCTTAGTGTTCATTATGCACAGCTGAATATTTTGCATTTGCATCGCTAACATTTGGCAGATGTTTTTTATTTTATTTTTTTTTTTGTTTATATTTATTAAAAAGTCATGTGATCAATAAGGTGGTCATTGACTTGAACAGTTAAATAGGCGATTTCATTCAAATGCCAATTAACGGGAAAACGATCCACATGTATAGATACCAAAAAATATGATATACATTACTAGTTTATAGCATAGAGTTCGAATGAACTGTGGTCCTAGACCTAGATCAATTATATTGTAGATTTTAGGGACGGCTTACTCTCTACGGTACGGAATGTACTTGAAGAGAAATAGGTTTCAATTAAACGAAGGTAGTAACTGGACATGCATTTGGTTGTACGGAACAAGACCGTTGACAGTTTATTCTTTCGGGGGGGACCGAAATATGTGACTGATGGATAAGCTACAATATATTAACGTGACCATAAATGTTAAACTTGTGAACCCAGAATGTAAATGGTAATTTTAAATATGTATCAACAATGTCTCATTACATCCAGACACAATGGAAAACATATTTAACACTTTTATTTGCTGCAAAAACAAATTTCAAAATGTATGCAAAGTAAAAAAAAATTTCACTTATTCGTCTGTTATCACGCTATAAAGTATAAAACATACGAATAAATTTACCAACAACAACGCAATCAATACACAAACACATGTACTCGTAAAGTACACCTTAATAACGTTTGTTTGAATAAAAGCAAACTCTTTTTATCAGAAATCACATTGCAATTTATTATCAACGGCAACGCTAGCACGCATTGATAAAAAAAAAGTCTTTAAAAAGATAAAAAATGAAATATTTTCAAAGAAGAATGTAAGGTTTGTGTCTGAACCATTTTGTTTGTGGTTAGAAAATGAGATTAAAATTTAATTTATATATCGACATTTAAGAGCGTTAATAATGGAGTACACTAGGATATTTTCTATTTGGTTTAATTTGATGATCTGGCTTTATCTTAATTTTAATCCTGAACAATTTCTATCATTTACTCAAAAGATAGTCGGAATATATGTAGAAAAAAAGGAATATGACAATATATGAATATGAGAATACAAGGAATGAAGATTTAATTTATTGACAAAAAAGTTCCACAACCTAACCGTCATGGCGCTGTAATCAATTTAATGTAATTTCTAGGGTAAAACTGGTCTATGGTGATAATTTTTTTTTTTCTACGATGAATATTAAGGCATGTATATTCTAGCAAATATTCAAAATGCTGTTCTAACCAAACAAAGAAATTAATAAGAATTGTAAATTAATACAGACTAATGAATCTCACAAAATATGCAACAATTTCAAGATAAGCGAATTACACCGAATATGTGTATGTATGTTGGTCCTTAAAAAAAAAAAAATTCAAATGATCACAACACAACACGACCGTATATAGCCGTCTGTACTTGTATTTAGTAAAAAATTAATTTTTTTTTCTCGTACTTTATACAAAATAATAAAAAAACCACACATTTCAATGTTTATATGTAAAGCAGAGAGTTAACTTCTGGTCATGGTCGTCTCATGATGATAAATTATCGTCAAGTAATCAAATCAACAACGTTTAAATAGCAAAAACTTCAATTCAATCGAATACATACGCAGTGCACCAAAAGTAAGTTAATATGAAAATTTTGTTTAAACTTCTTCGGAAATGCTCAAATATCTCCCTTGATATTTCTAAATAATTTTTGGAGTACTTAGGTTAGGATAGGTTAGGAGGGAGCTGTAGACTATAGACAGAAGCGGCATGAGAGGTCAGGTATATTGTCGATTTTGTGGAGATGATATCTTAAATGGCAGTGACCTGTGAATAGCTCAGTGTAAATTCTGAAGCAGCTTGTTGCAGCCTAAGCAGCTCTTTGTTGAGAATCCTTAGTTATGAATTTCCCAGTAATGGATGGTTTCCCAGTGGGACCGCTTTTCGCCGTTCTGTTTGTACCTTTTTATATTCCATATCAATATTTCGTGTCCTGGCACACAAAGAAAAGTTACTTCGCTGATGCTGCCCAGATTTATCAGTTTAGTCAGATAGTCCCATACAAACTTAGATTGGACTTTATAGGAGTCCAAGGCTTTGAGCGCTGCCTGGCTGTCTGATAGTACTTTGTTGATTATTAGCTAAAAGTGTTTTTTATTTTTTGACATTATCAAATATTGTTGGTAAAGATGTGAATAATAATAATTATAAGTTTGCAGTAAATAATTCCAAATATCAAGGGAGATATTTGAGCATTTCCGAAGAAGTATAAAAAATAAATCAATGCAATTATCTCCTTCTATAAACGAATTGCTATTGCATTTCCTTCAAAAGGATGTCTATTTCCTCATGAGCAAATAATTATTTTATGGATTTACAATACCTAATAGGAAAACTTTTAGTCATTTTTCTTTTTGCATATTTTTATATTTATTTTTACATTATCGGCAAGTTTTACAAATAAATTATTGTAAAACATCCCTAATCATAATATGGAATTGAATAATCAATAACAAATGTCATTGTTGTTATGTTTCAGAAATATTTTTTTTAAGATAAGAAACAAAAAGTTTCCTTCAATTCGTAGTGTGTTAAGTAGATCGTAGATAACAGTAATAATAAAATAGAGTTTTGATCACTCGATCTCTATCTAATAGAGATTAGATAAATATTCTAAACGTTTTCGGGCAGGAAACATAACGACTATTTATGGGTAAGCGAATAATGCGGACTATAACTGAATTATGAATTAACATGAATTGTGCCAGCCACTGATTTGCCATTTGATGCCATATGACAATGCTGGGAAAATTCGGGTTAAAGAGAAAATGAACAGTAATGGCCTTAGATTGAGTCAAAATCTCAAAGAAAAATGTTCAACATCCCAATACACTAGATCAGGAGTATGTATTCGGAGCTATCGAGGAGGTGAAATGAATAAACGTCACATTTCACATTTGATATTGTGAGTTTGTTTAGAAATTTGAAAATGAACGTGAATAGTAAAAAATTTCTGGCTAGAAGGTCCAAATTAATTATTAATCATAAAGAGAATGATTTGTAATGCACTTGGCAACATTTTTACTGATTGTTATAATCTTTAATCCATCAATTTCTGTAGGTACTATTTTTTCATGAACAATTATCAATAAACGCTTTTATGACAAAATCACTTAAATCTTATCAAACATTATGACGTCACACACAGCAATATATACATGACCTCTATTACGTAGATAATGCATTATGTGCAATATGGCTTATGTTTGTTGCATTTGAGTTGCATATTCATACAAACTGTAGCTCACAAAATGTTATTTTCTATTATAGATAAAAATGGAATATTTTTAGGATTGTGCTGAATTCGCCAAAGGCACAGATAATTAACTAAGGTTATTGGAAAATGGGAACGCCATTAAAAAATATATTTTATTGTTTGCACTAAACTAAATGTTGGAATTAATCTTTTCTTTGCTCAGATTTCACAAAAAAAAAAAAAAAAAAAAAACCTTACTTAGGATAAACAATAAATTTCCGGTTGCGCCAAAAAGTACATATTTCTGTGTGATGGGCGGCTGATTTGATATGAGTAAACGAATGTGTTGTGTGTATTATAACATTTTAAAGAGTCGTACTAGATAAAGAATCATAACACTACACGACAGCACACATTATAGATTATACTATTTATTACTATATACTGTGTACCTAGTAAGTATATATTTATGTACATATCCATATACATATGTATATATTTATTGGTGTGCTAAATGAACATCATCGTACAGAGGAAATTAGTAGCTTTAAAATAGAATTTTATCGCACACGAGAGCTAACTACTATTGAGTAACATTGGCGAGATGTAAAGAGGCATTCTTTTTATTTATTTCTTCTTTTTTTTTTGTTACTCTTCGTTATTCCATTTAATAGCTAGTTTTCATTGCCGTAGAGGTGATAAAATATTTCGCAAAAGGTCAGGTTGAGATGTATTTATTATTTGCAATCAATTGAAATCGAATAATTGTTTCTGTCAGTGAATTACGTTTCGTCTGTCATAGAATAATGTCATATTGACGTAACTGATGAGCATCATACAATTTCTGTCATTACATTATTAACCGATACATTGATAAATGGAGAGAGGCAGGTCGTATATAATCGACAGCTAAATCGTCCCGATTGAGCTTACATTAACATCTCAGAATGTACTTATGTAATTCAATTATTTGTAACAACACCAATGATTCTACCTCTCAGAAAGAAATCTCGCCAAATATTCAATGGTGCAACGGGTATTTACACAAAAATTGAACGAAGCCACAACTTGCAATCTCTGTGATTTGCAAAATACCCAAATGACGTACTAGTCTACTATAAAAATAGCCAAACTCTCTGTCGATGAGATTACGTAAATTTAATGTGGAGGCTGTAAAATTTTTTTATCTCTCAAAGATATATTTGAAGATTTAACTTCTTTTTAACTAAGGTGTTTCGATCGAAACGCAAAAAGTATAACAGTAATTGTATACATACATACCTCCATACCATTAAGATTTATATAAAGTACAAAATATAAGGGTAGATCCATCAAGAAATAAAATCCACGTCGATATGGTTGTTGACAACATCTTTTGACTCACCGTCAATAGTTTTCTGAATAGAACTTTTTGTTTTCTGTGTCATTACGTTGTTTGTACACCTTTTCTGAGAATATGTTTTTTTTTTAATTTCTTTTCAGTATTTCCTTGTTGAAATCCTACAAATTTCGATATTTGAAATAAAATTTCTTCTTCACTCAACCTTCATATTTAATGAAAATATCTTAATCTTAATAAAGAATGTTTAGGCTAGCTAGGTTATTTAAATCTTTTTTTTGTGTCTACACAGTTACTTTAAAGTAAATTTTTTAAAATTACATGAATTTTAATGCAAAAATATTTAAATGAACTAACCAACTCAAAATAAATAGCACACAGAATAAACTGGAATACATGGACGTCTGAAAATTATGTGAAAAGAAGTTCTCTTTTATTAAGTGAGTTATGCACAAGTCCAAGATGTATATAGTATCTTCTATAAGCCAAGGGGTAAAATATAAGGTTTATTCATCACCACTGATACCACTACTAAGATCTCGCAGATCAAAATATCCAGTTACTTTATAGGAGTATTACTTCATTTGTTCATTTGTGAATATCCTTTTTTATGAATCCGAGTGTCATATACATAGTTTGTATGGTTATCGGAATGTAGATCGATTACAGGAACGACATAAATTATATATGCAGCATATATTTACATGAACTGAAATTCAAGCATCTAAATTAGTGTGTTTAGAGTTTAGTTATTGAGCGTAGGGTGTGGTTTATTTATTGTTCCTTCCCCTTTAACATCTGACAAAGGAAATATTTTCCTTTTTTTCAGTTTTATTAATCTAAAAGATCAATCAATGAAAATTGAAAAATCTAGGTGAATTGTGATAATACCAACCAGTCCAAGTACATATTTTGAAAATAATGACCAAATGATCTATACATCCTGTAGTAGAGACAAATCTATACAACACATCCACCTTTTAGTACCATATCAAATATGCACGCTCAATTAAACAATCACAATGGTCAATGCACCAATAATTTGGTGGCCATGAACTGAAACTTGAAACAGTTTGGCTGGAAAGAAATATGACCCCGACGACTAATAACAACAACAAAAAACCTATTCTTCTTTCTTTTCTTTTTTTTATATGAAGCTATTGCCAGTAAATAAATTACACCATCAAGGACTAGCATGACATCAGAAAATCTCACCATCATAAAGCATACAGAACGCAGAACCGAATATATATAAAAAAAAAAAAACAATTTGCCAGCGACGACCAATGTAATTTCTCCTCTATGTCGCGGCGCCTATGCCACAACGAGGGCACACACCACATATATTTACTATTTGTGCACACGACAAAAATATAATATACAAATACTCTCTTTTTTGCTCACAATACTCTCTTTTCGTTAATAATATTATTATACCGATTTGATAATAGAATAAAATGCAAACACACGAAATAAAAAAAATTATGTATGAGACAAATAATGGTTTTTTTATTTATAAACCTCGGCATATTGAAATGGCCGAGGATGTGATGATAGGTTTAGACGAGACAGGCCGTTTCGTTTAGATTGAATATGAGGTGTAATGTCGTCATAGAGAATTTTTGCAATTTTTCTAATGTTGTGGCCTTTGATCGGGCGATCGTAATAATAGTAATAATAATAAAAATTATAATAGTCGAAGAAAAAACAATTGATAGACAAATTGAAAAAAAAAATCAAGAATTTTCGAAATAAACATTTTTTTTCTGTGTGTATTCACAGCCATTAAAGAACGAGGACAAAATTTATACAAAACTCTGAATAATAATTACTCATATAGCACGGTGCAGACAATGTAGCTAGAATATTTGCATAATCGTGATCGTTTGGGCCCGTTGAAAGGTTTTTATAGAAGAAAAAAAATTTCTCTTTAAGGTATTCAATTTAATAAAATGATCATAATTTGTTAGAAAAGAAATATGCGCCCCGAAAAATAAAAACTCAAATCAAATCAAATCATTTCCCAATTTCGAGACAACAAAGAACGAACCCAACTCGGAAGAGGAATCTGTGGGGGGGAAAAACTGCGGTCATGTAGGACAATGCCTTTTTCCTCCAAATAATAATGATCCATCGCGCCGTCACAATAAGGCGGTTATGTTTTAGTTTTTTTTTTGTTTTCCTTTTTATGTTTCGTTGCCTAATTAATGCGCATGAAATTACCAAAAAAAAAAAATTCGATGAAAAATTAGTTTTTTCCAATTTTTTTTATGAGTTCCATGAATTAATCAAAGAAAATTACATCGCACTTAAGTGACCAAACGGCACTGCATAGGAAACAAATAAAAATTAAAAATTAAACTTAAATCTAAAACTTCTAGAAAAAAACTATTGCGCCAAATGATTTTTGATTTAAAATATCTTCACACTCTAATAAAAAAAAAGGACAATGTGAAAAATCCAAAAATCTTTTTGATGTGCACCAAAAAAAATCACACACAGTTCACAATATCAATGAAGTCCAAAGAATACGAAACATGTGAATTTCCATGAAAACCAACAAATTTCCATTAAAATCAAAACACTTAACACAATCCACTAACTTACCAGCAATTTTTTCCGATAATTTCCGTTTTTAATTATGAACAATTGCCTATTTTATTGAATTTTTTCTTATGCCAGTGATAAAAATGACAAACGAAAACTCACAATAGCGTAGCCATTTTGTTAGCAATGACTGCGGTCGCATACGGGTAAACGCCGCAGCTCCACTGGCAAACCGATTTTGACATTTATGCTGAACATCTAAAGCATTTCGGAACCTTTCGGACATTGTCGTCACAACGACGAATTGAATTTGGAACTACGTTCAATTACAGTGAAGTCACTAAATTTCGGTTATAAAGTTTACCTTGTCGAAAAATTGAAAATTAAAAGATAACATTTTGTAAATAATTTAAGATTCAAAATTACATTTAATCCACCTGTTTTGCCTTAATTTGACGATTTTTCAAATGAAAAAGTTTTATTACAATTACAGTTATATACTCACTGTACAGAGGCCCGATTATGTTCTTTCTCGGTTTCAAGAACTGGCTGCGCAACTTCTCGGTTTGTACTTTTGTTGATCGAGAAATGGGTAATGATTACAAAACCCCCATATAGATCTATAAATAATAATGGATTGTATATATATATATATATATATATATATATATATAGTCAAA